>JAYEVI010000143.1:0-242289 GCA_036346575.1 Dendrocalamus sinicus
AGCTGTCCCGACCAAAGCACATTTGGCGCTCTCCAGAGAGTGGTATTACTACAGCAAGTCTCGCTTATGAGGCCTTCTTTTTGGTGCGATAAGATTTTCTCCTGAGACGGATTTGGAAGAGTTGGGCTCCCCGAAGTGCAAGTTCTTCATTTGGCTTGTTAAAAATCGTTTGTTGGATCGCAGTGTCTCATGGCGTGGTTTGCCTCACCAGGTGTATGCCCTCTGTGACCAGTGAGAGGAGACCGCCAGAGACAGTGGCATGTGTTTTCTCTAGACAGTGTCAGGCGGTTATTCTTCACAAGCTTGGCATTGGTTCCTTGGCGCCCCAACCATCTGTCACAGTTTCTCATTTGGTGGTGCAAGGCCATTAAAGGTTTGCCTAAAGACACAAAGAAGGGCCTGAACAGTTTGATCATTTTGGGTGCCTGGGAGCTTTGGAAACATAGAAATCTTTGTGTCTTTGAGGGAGGTAGCCCTTGTACTCAGTTGGTGCTCCAAAATGTGAGGGAGGAATGTGGTCTCTGGTGCTCTGTTGGAGCCCGAGGCCTCAGCAGATTGCTATCCTCTAGTTCTCTTGTGTGGAGCTGAGTTAGGTTGTGTGTGTTTGCTGGTTTTTTCGTTTTTCCTTTTGGTGCTGTATCTTGGTGGTGGGGCTCCTTTGTACTCCCCCTTTTTCTTCTTAATGAAATGACACGCAGCTCTCCTGCGTTGTTCAAAAAAAAAAGTAATACTGCTTTAACAGACTGCAATAATACATTTCAACAATAACATACTCTTAACAAATTATAGCAAAATTTTAACCAAGTAAACTAATGTTGCAACAAAAATTTCATTAAAAAAATCATAATTTCACAAAAATTAAGAGGCTTTAATTCTATCCGCACAACTTACTATTTCTAGACAAAATAAAGCATGCCTCTTTGAATGTGTATGATCCTGGTGGTTTTCTATGTCAATTGTAGCTCTAAAAAATTTGGAGAGAGTGCATGCATGCATTTAATATTTATGTTGATTTCTAGTTCTGTATGGACACCACTTTATACTCCCTTTCCATTTTCCTCTTACTATCTCTATTCCCTGCCCAAGCAGTTAAATGCTACAGGCAGGCCCGATGAAAATTTTCCATAGAAGTGAACGGGCCATTGTTTTTGGGTACAAATGAGGCCATTCAAGATGGAAGGCTTTTGTCAATTTTCCTCCAAAAGGGGCAGCTGAGGTCTAATATCTGTTATCATCCTGAAAATTTGACTAGTTTGGAGGTATTCTACTAGCGTGTTTGTATTTTGCTTGCAAAAGACCTTTCTAGAGCATTATAAATCTCAGGGAGGCTATTTTGATATTTAATATTCTTGATCCTTGTTCCTGCTTGTAAAGGTTCGGAATTTGCCACTTGATGAGCTGGAGTTTGCTTCATTACGTGGATTTGTTCAGAAGGTAACATTGTCCCTAGATAAGAATATGGCCTATTATGCGGTTTTTATTTTTTTAGGTAATACAATGACAGGTTTTGCACCATGGTCTTTCTATTACATTTGTCTGTCTCTCTTTGGTTGATTCTACTCTGTCTCATGTGCTTCTAATTACATGATTGCTTATTACATATCCAAGTTTAAATACTTTTTATCATTGAGGTTGCTACACTAGTTTCCCAAGGAGATTGTCTTAGGCTATGTTGTGCTAGTTCAACTAACAAGATTATGCAGTCTAATAAAATGTAAAATTATGATGTGTTAGCATAGTTTTTATACTGTATTTGAGTTGAAAATGTGACATGCGGTTATTTGCAGTGCTGCATTTTCTGGTTTTCTGCTATTTAATGCTCTGTTATTTGATCATAAAATATGTACTCTGTTTTGTAACATTTGTTTAGGCTACAGCCTACACAACATAGCCCTATTCTCCTAAAATTAATGATCCAGTGCTAGTATGTTTCCTCTCCTTGCTTTTCATGAGAAGTTGTTGATATCCAGATTGAATGTGGAGGCTCCATCCTCTACAGTATTTCTTGTAAATTAATGTAATAAATTAATGGTCTGATGGATAATCCACTATTGATGACTAATGCAACAGATCTTTGTTGTTACAGGCAGAACTTCAGCTTAATTTCCAGAAAAGAAGAGGCCATGGTTTGCTATCAGTAATCCGTCCCAAATTTAGTGGTGTGCTTGGTGAAGCACTTGATATAGCTGCTCGATGGAGTGGTGATGTTGTGAGTTTTTCTTTTCATATATATTTTTCTTGTTTTCTGAGGTCACAGTTATATCCCATATGTTGTCCATTTAGCAAGTGGTTGATATATTTGTATCAAGAATTTTACACCTGTTTGACACTTATTTAGTAGAATATAGGAGTTTAGTTGTGAGGAAACTGCACTCACAGTTATCACTCAGTTTTTATGGTTTCTAATGTCTCCAGTGTTTGCCTTTCCCAAAAAAAAAAATATTCAGAAAACTATTTTTGTATAGCACACGTGTTTTGTCATTCATGTGTTCTTCCTGACTCTAGTTATACATTCCCAGTGAAGTTTTTTATCTCTTTTTTTTAATGATTAGTTTTGGACTATCTGTGTGTTGACTTACTAGCCGTTCTTTTGTATTTTTAATACCCAGATTACTATGGAAAAATCAGTTCTAGAGCAAGCTAATAGCAAGTATGAACTTCAAGGGGAGTATGTGTTTCCAGGAACACGTGATAGACTTCCTATGGGAAGTCGAAGTAATGGGTTCACAGAGAAAGTAATGGGAGGGCATCTTGGTAGCATTATGTCTTCAATGGGCAGGTGGCGGATGAGACTTGAAGCTCCCAGTGCTCAAGTAGCTGAAATGCTTCCTTGGCAAGACTTCTTTCACGGAGTACAGATCCAGCTATTTGTTCTAGATCAAAGGTTCACATTTGGTCCTGCATTTGTTACTCCTTTTTCTTTCCTTGGGTTGGACAAAATATTTGTTGGTGTTTATGGTCGGTTAGATGGCAGAGAGCCATTTGATCATCCATCTATTTTCAGGAACTTTTTATGCAATGTCTGCATTCTGTGGGGTTCAATGCTGAAAGTCTTCGTGACCAGCTAAAGGTACTGTACTAAAGCTAGTGATGTTAGGAAAATGGAACCACAGGCATAGAGTTTCATATATTATGTAATGCTATGGTTCCCTTTATTATTATGATCTGCTACTTTAATTTTTTTCTCGAACGACGCAGGAGAGCTGCGTGCCATTTCATTAAGAAGAAGAAGAAAAACGGGCTACAAGAGAAGGTCAGGAGACCAAAACCAAAACCCCAACAACAGCTAATGGGCTACACAGGAGAGGTCAAGAGACCTAGCCATCAAACCCAGCCCACGCGCACACACACACACACCTAAACAAGAACAACAAGGTACTGTCCAGCAAAAACCCCCTTGACTCAGCACGGAAAACTTGAGGGGACCAACTTGGAGAGGCTTCGAGTGCCAGCCGAACACCATAGTCCACACCAGGGATCAAAAAACCGGAACCGGGACAAATCCCGGCCGCCGGGCGGTACCGGTAACCGGCCGGTTACCGCCCGGTAACCGGAAATCCCGGATTCTAACCGGTCAAAATTCGTCAAATGGTTTTTTTGGGCGGGGCGGGAGAAGACCGGTAACCGGACGGTTACCGGTTTTACCGATGAGAAAACCGGAAAAACCGGTGAGAGGGGTTTGGCTGATCCCTGCTGCGTGCTGCTGCTGATCCCTGCTGCGTGCTGCTGCTGCTCCCTGCTGCACTCAAGCCTCAAACACTCAATAATACAAGTCACTGCTGCTGCTGCCAGGCTGCAGCCTCACCCTTTTGTCTCCCACATGCAAAAACATCAAGAGTACACAAGCAAAAGCAAAAGCAACAGCCCCATGGACCCCAGATGCTCCCAATCTGAATAGTAAGCATCCAATGCAGGCTACAGTGCATCTACAAAATCAAAATTTCGAATTTCATATTTCGGGCGGTTTTAAATTTCCCGGTTCCAGCGGTACATCCGTTACCGCGGTTACCGTCGGTAACCGCCGTAAACCGACCCTTGGTCCACACCTCTTTCACATTTTGGAGAACCAGCTGGATACTTGGGAGCCACTCTCAAAAACACAGAAATTTCTGTGCTTCCAAAGTTCCCAGGCCACCAGAATTATCAGGCTATTTAGGCCCTTCTTAGTTCTGCTACTTTAATTAAACTTTATCCTATTGCTTGCACCAGGCATTAGAAATGTATCATGATTGGTTGGATAATGATACTATTGAGGATATAGCTCTTCCTGGCTTAGCTGAACTGAGAGGTTATTGGCGTGGCTCTCTTGATGCCAGTGGAGGAGGGAATGGAGATACTATGGTGAGCATGTTCCTGAAGTGACTCTTGGATTTTTTGTCCCAGTAATTATTGATAAACTCCTTATAGTGATCTTTCTGTTAAGACTTCTAGAACAGCTGAGAAGTGGCCTGAGCGTACATGCATTATGTTGAGCTACATTGACCTCCCCCTTTGTATTGTTCAACTTTATTTTCTGTTTGTCCCCCAACCTTGTTTCGTGTTTGTGTTAGCAGCTTGTTTCCATTACATCCTGTGGTATGTCCCTTGAAGAAAGGTTTTACACCTGACTTTCTAAATGAAGTTATCAGCAAGACAATCTTCTTTGAATTATTGTTAAATATATATTTCATATGCTGATATGCGTAAACTTGATTTGTATTACTCTTATGTACTACAGGCTGATTTTGATTTCAATGGTGAAGATTGGGAGTGGGGCACTTACAAGACACAGCGTGTTCTGGCATCTAGTTCATACAGCAATAATGATGGCCTGCGTCTTGATAAGTTATTTATTCAGAAGGATAATGCAACCCTTCATGTTGATGGATCAATTCTTGGTCCGCTAACAAATCTTCACTTTGCTGTGCTTAATTTCCCAGTTGGTCTTATTCCAGCTTTAGTTCAGGCTCTAGAATCATCAACCACAGACTCGATTCACTTTCTGAGGCAATGGTTGACACCAATCAAAGGTATTTTACACATGGAGGGAGATTTGAGAGGTACTCTTGCAAAACCAGAATGTGAAGTTCAAATAAGACTTCTTGATGGCACTATTGGAGGCATTGATCTTGGAAGAGCGGAAGTATTAGCTTCTGTAACCCGGACAAGCCGTTTTGTTTTTGATGCAAAATTTGAACCAACCATACAAAGTGGACATGTAAATGTTCAAGGTAGTATCCCTGTCACTTACGTAGACGACAGCTCTATAGAGGAAAAATTGGAAGGGGGAGATGGTAAACAAGGTATCATAAGAATCCCTGTTTGGGCGAAAGACAAAGGATCATCTAATGACATCAGTGAAACAAGAATTGTGAGAGACAAGCCTGAGGAGGGTTGGGATTTTCAATTAGCTGAAAGCCTAAAAGGTTTAAGTTGGAATTTGCTAGAACCAGGTGAAGTGAGGATAAATGCAGACATAAAGGATGGGGTATGATGTTGATAACTGCACTGAGTCCTTACGCAAACAGGCTTCAAGGCTATGCTGATGTTCTCCTCCAGGTGGCCCATTCTTGTTTAATTTCCATAATTCTATTTATGACAATATATGATTACTCTTTTTTCACATTTTTTAATAGTGTTAAGTCTCCGATGAAAATGTATGATGAAATTAAACTATCAAGCATAAATTTTGTGTTTATATATGTAGGTCTTTTGTTACACCTGTGCAATATAGAATCCTTTTTTATCTAACATGAAACAGTGCAATTTATCCCTCTCCCTTGTCTTTTCTTGTCATTTGGATGAAAGGTTAAAGGCACTGTTGATCAGCCTGTTGTCGATGGATCGGCATCATTTCACCGAGCAACTGTGACTTCTCCTTTCCTTAGGACACCACTGACAAATTTCGCTGGTAACGTTCATGTTATATCTAACACGCTATGCATCAGTTCCATGGAAAGCAGGGTTGGGAGGAAAGGAGATTGTCAATGAAAGGGACCCTACCTTTGAAAAATAGTGAGCCATCAGCCAACGATAAGATTGAGTTGAAATGTGAAGTTCTGGATATACAAGCAAAAAATATATTGAGGTCATTATTGCTACTTTATCCTTTTATATTTATAAGCAATATTTGTCCTTTTATATTTGTAAACAATATTTGATGCAGAATTGCTGACTAGTGGCTTCTAAGGATGTAGTAATATCATGTGATCTGGTTGATTGTCTTCTAGAATTGCTTTTATAATTTTGTTATATGCCTTAACAGTAATGTGCTGACCTGAGATGCATCTCATAAATTGATATTGAATGTTCAATACGTAGGATCCCATATTACGGCTTATCATTTGCTGTGTTGTTTTTGTGTTGACTTGTGCAGTGGCCAAGTTGACAGCCAGCTGCAGGTTACAGGCTCAATTTTGCGACCAGATGTCTCTGGGATGGTCCGATTAAGCCATGGCGAAGCCTATTTGCCTCACGATAAAGGCAATGGTGCTGTTGGCACTAGGTTGGCTTCAAACAAGTCCAGCTATCTTCCTGCTGGTTTTGATAAAACAACTACTTCGCAGGATGTCTCACGTTTTCTGGGATCACTTTCAATTTCGCCAGACAGTAAGTAGTCCATTAATTTTGACCTTGACTTATATTTGGCATCAAGTGCTTTTCACGAATACATTTTGCTTAACCAATTGAATCATTCCATGTCATAATTTGTTACTACTGATAGAAAACTGGACACAGGTTTGTGCTGCGATCAAGCTACAGCTTTTCTGTTTCTTCTTGGGTTCTATTCATAGCAAAATGCCTAAATGGCTGGTTACATCCATGCAGTACTAACTGCCATATTAATGCAGTACAAACTGCTTTATTACTCAATCTATTGCCTAGAAAACTGACATATAAATGCCCTGAAAACTGACTCCTAAAAGCCCTGAAAACTGACTCCTAAATGCTGAAAACTGAAGTCTAAATGCATGCTGAAAACTGAAGTCTAAATGCTGAAAACTGAAGTCTAAATGCATGCTGAAAAATGAAGTCTAAATGCTGAAAAACTGACACATGACACACAGGATTACTCTAACGATACTCCCTCTAATCCTTGTGTGCTAACTCTGAATTTATTCGGACCATTCCAATTCTTGCACGTAGCTCTTGGAATTTAACTCGCCCAAGTGCCTTTGTTAAAATGTCAGCGAGTTGGTCCTTGGTGCCGATGAAATCAGTGTTGGCGCTCCCATCCTCCATGCAGCCTCGATGAAATGATAACGAAGGTCGATGTGCTTGCTGCGTTCGGAAGACCGGGTTCTTGCTCGGCGCCAAAGCGGACTTGCTATCTACCTTCACTCGACCATCTCGGTTTGTTTCCCATGGAGTTCACCAAATGGCCGAGCTAACCAAAGTCCTTGCGTCGCGGAAGCGATGGCGACTACATACTCCGCCTCACAAGATGATAGCGCCAGCACTGCTTTGCTTGAGTGATTGCCAACTCACCAGATTGTTACCCAAGAAGAACAACGTGCCGCTCGTGCTCTTTCTTGTGTCGATGTCGCCGGTGTAGTCGCTATCGCTGTAACCGATCAGCCGCGCCTCTCCATCCTTTCGCCCATAGTGTAGTCCGTAGTAGATTGTGCCGGTGACGTAGCAGAGGATACGTTTCACGGCTGCCATGTGCTCCTCCGTTGGCCGCTCCATAAAACGACTCGCAAAACCAACAGCAAAAGCCAGGTCTGTCCGTGTGTGGACGAGATAGCGGAGACCGCCGATGATGCGCCGATACTCTGTGGCGTCTACCTCCATGGCCGTGCTGTCTCGACTGAGCTTGAGCCTCTCCTCCATCGGAGTGTGAGCTGGATTGCAACCTTCCATGCCGCTTAATTTCAGAATCTGTGCGGTGTAGTGCGCCTGGCCAAGACTGATGCCGCCGTTGCCTTGCTGCACTTCAATTCCGAGATAAAATGATAGCAAACCAAGACCACTCATTTGGAATTTTATCTTCATCTCGCTCTTGAATTCCTCCATTGCCTCCATGGATGACCCGGTAATGATCAGATCGTCCACGTAGACCCCGACGAGCAGAGTCGTGCCACTGCGGCCGCGCCAGTAGACAGCATACTCATGTTCACACTACCTGAAACCGAGATTCTTGTGTGTGGTCGAGCTTCGCATTCCAAGCCCGTGGCGCCTGGCGCAGGCCATAAAGTGCTTTGCGCAGCCTCAGGACCTTCCTTTCTTCTCCGGCAGCGATGAACCCCGGCGGCTGCTTCACGTACACCTCCTCCTTCAATTCTCCGTTGAGAAATGCGGATTTCACATCCATGTGGTAGACAGGCCACCCCTCCTGGGCAGCAACGGTGAGCAGCAACCGAATGGACTCCATGCGGGCAACGGGAGCAAACACTTCGTCAAAGTCAATGCCGGCCTGCTGGACGAAACCCCTCGCAACAAGTCGTGCCTTGTGTTTGATCATCTCACCAGCCTCGTTCTTCTTCAGCTTGAAGACCCACTTGAGACCGATCAGGTGGTGGCCGTGCGGCAGATTGACGAGCTCCCATGTCTTGTTCCGTTCAACAGCGTCAATCTCCTTACGCATGGCTGCGCGCCACGCCTCGTCTTGTTCAGCCTCGGCAAACGAGCATGGCTCGCCCGCACTTGCCAAATGCAGTTCGGCATCATCCAACTCCCGTAATGCAAACCCCAGCGGCGCAGCTTCACCCGCGATCAAATTTTCCACGGTGCGGTACCGCACCGGTGTGTCGCCGTGCGTTGCATCGAGCCTGGTGGAGTCGTTTGCTGGTGGTGAGACGAATTCCGGCGCAGGCGGGGTCGAAACGGGAGTTGTTGTCGCCGGAGTGCTTGGAATGGCTGCTGTGGGCGACGCTGGAGCTAGCGGTGAAGGAGTCTGAGCACCTTGCACCTGCTGGACAGACTCGTCTCCCCCGTCACTTGGCATTGGAGTCGCCGCAGCCGTAACATGGGTGAAGGTGTACTCGATGGTGAAGTCGTTGGCGGGATGCGTCTTTGTCGCAGATTTCGCCGCCCGATTCCGGCGCGATCCTTGTCGAACACGACGTCGCGAGCGTCGCGTCGTGTCGCGTCATCGGGTCAGAAACGTACGCGCCATCCCCTCTCGTAGCCGATGAAGACGACGGAGGTGCTGCGGTCGTCGAGCTTGCGGAGATGACCCTGCTCCTTCACGTACGCCAGCGTGAAGGTACGGAGAAATTGGACCGCCGGCTTGCATCCATGCCACGCCTCATAGGGCGTTTTCCCGATAGGGCTTTTGGTGGAGGATTGGTTGAGGAGGAACACCGCCGTAGTCACCGTCTCCCAAAATTTGGCCACATGCCCTCTCGCTTTAGCAGCGCGCGCCATGGGCACCACGGATCGATTCGCGCTCGACGCGCCGTTCTGTACTGCGGGCGTGAGGCGCGAGAAGGCGCCGCATTCCTGGTCGGCACAATAGGCGGCGAACTCGAGCGTGAACTCGCGCGCGTTGTCCGTAGAAAATGCCGCCGCCGCCGCTGGAGCCGCGCGCTGGATCCTCTTGATCGCGTCAGGCGCCCCACTCTTGGCCATGAGGAGCGCGACCCACATGTACCGGGTGGCGTCATCAACCAGCAGCAGGAAATGACGCCTCCCGCCCAGTGTCGCTGGTGTTATGGGGCCGCAGAGGTCGCCGTGGACGAGTCCGAGCGGCTCCTGCGCACGGTACTTGGATTGCTTTAGGAATGCCGCACGGCGGTGCTTGGTGACGACGCAGGTGTCGCAGAGTCGCTTACGTGTTCCGTTGCGGCGTCACGCACGATCCATGGCAGCTCATCTGCTCCAGCGAGTTGAAGTTGATGTGACCGAAACGGTCGTGCCAGCGCCAAGCGTCGTCGTCGTGGCGTGCGGCGAGGCAGATCGGGTGAGCGACCTCTGGACGAAGCACGTGAGGCGATTTCGGCCCCGCTTGACCTCAGCGAGGAGAAGGCGCTGTCGGTCCCAGATCCGCGACCTGCACCGTCCTCAATCGAATGTGAGCCGCTCGCCGATCGCCTGACGCCGAGGATGGAGTTCCTTAGTCGCGGAATATAGTAGACACCGCCGAGTGCTTTGTGTTCTCCAATCTTGCCGGCGAAAATCACGGTTCCGCATCCGCGGATGTCGACGAGGGAGCCATCGCCGAACTTGCGGTGCGGCCACCGCGCGGTCGAGCTTCGGCGAAGACGTTGCGATGGCCCGTCATGTGATTTGTGGCGCCGGTGTCGAGGTACCACCCTTCGGTGGTCGCCGTATCGCCGACACCAGAAGTGCTGCGCGCCGTGGCTCGTCGATATGGAGTGGTGCGGCGATCTTGGCTTGAGCCATGAAGAAGCGCTCTTCATCGCCTCCTTTGCTCGGGCCGATAGGCCCGCTCTTCTCTGGTGTCGGCGATCCACGACCCAATGGCCACACGCCGCAATTTTGGCACTTATCATCGCGTGGCGCTTCCTCGCATCGGCGCCATCTGCTCTTATTCGCGGCGCTCGCGATCGCCGACGGCTCGCCATCGCTGGCGGACTTGGTGGAGTCCTCGCGGTGGCGATCTTTCATCCGCTCCACCCATCGCTGCTCCTCGGTGAGGTACTGACTTGCCGGGTTCTCGTGGCGGCTCCAGCGACTCGAGGCGGTCTTCCGCCGCTTTAGACGCCCGGTGACTTCTCCGCGATAGCTCGAGATGTCGAGCGAGTCGCGATCTCGAACTTGGGCGGCACAACATGTAAGAATTTCGACTACCTTTGATTCGTCGATTGATTCTCCAAGTGTGGCAAGGTGGTGACGAGATTGGAGAGGCGCAGTGCAAGTCGTCGACATTTTCCCGTCGTGGAGCGAGATGGCCTCAAATTCCTTCCTCACCATTGCGCCTTGCCCTTCCGCACGCGGTCACTCCCGATGCCCATGGCTCGGATCGCCTCCCACGCCTCCTGCGTGGTCCGCTTGACGGCGAGACCGAACATCATCTCTGGGGGCACGGCGTGGAGGATGGCTTCGGCGCCATGTGATCTTCCCCGAAGTTGTCGGCGCCGCACTCGATCGTGTCCCGAGCCCCGGGCTTGCAAAGATCACCTTCATGAGGAGGCTCCACTCGGCGTAGTTCGTCCGCGTGAGCGTCGAGCACTTTCTGCCGCCAACTTCCTTGACCACTCGCTCGACGACAACTTCGCGTCCACCATGCTCACGGTGTCGCGGTCATCTCGGCAGCGGCGTAGGCGAACGGCGTCGGTTCTGGCGACGCGGGCTGCGGGACTCACCGAGAACAGGTGCAGACATTTGCCCAGGGCCAAGGCAAACTCTGATACCAATTGATAGAAAACTGGACACAGGTTTGTGCTGCGATCAAGCTGCAGCTTTTCTGTTTCTTCTTCGGGTTCTATTTATAGCAAAAATGCCTAAATGGCTGGTTACATTCATGCAGTACTAACTGCCATATTAATGCAGTACAAACTGCTTTATTACTCAGTCTATTGCCCAGAAAACTGACATATAAATGTCCTGAAAACTGACTCCTAAAAGCCCTGAAAACTGACTCCTAAATGCTGAAAACTAAAGTCTAAATGCATGCTGAAAACTGAAGTCTAAATGCTGAAAACTGAAGTCTAAATACATGCTGAAAACTGAAGTCTAAATGCTGAAAAACTGACACATGACACACACAGGATTACTCTTAACAACTACCTGATTTTTTGACTTGAATATTCGAAAGCAGCAGCATATGCTTTTCTTTACTCTCTCTCTCTCTCTCTCTCTCTCTCTCATTTCCTTTATGAGCCAACTGGAGCATCCAATTTATGAGCCAACTGGAGCATCCAATCTTTATGTGTATAGGTCAACAATCAGAAACAGAAAGGACTCTTGAGCATGTAAGTTTTAAGCCAAACATTGATGCCCGACTCAATGACCTGAAGCTCACGTTGGGACCAGAGTTAAGGATTGTTTATCCTTTAATTTTGAATTTTGCCGTCAGTGGTGACCTTGAACTTATGTAGCACGGACACTTGGCAAAACAGCGTATCCGTGTCCGACACGGTGTCGGACTGGATACGACACTTTGACACGTCTTCGACACGTGTTGGAGACGTATCGGCGATTTTAGAATTAATTTGAATTAGTAAAATTCTACGCGTGTCGGACACATTAAATACATGAATCGGACTCGGCCTGAACACGCCCGCCCGCCAAGGACACGGCGGCCAGCCCATGCGCGCACGTCGTGCATGCCTAACCCTACGCTCGCATTGCGCGCATGGCGGCCGAGCGTTATTCCCATCGTCCTCGCGTTGTGCCGCTTGTCGCGTCGGCCGCCACTCCTCCGCTCTCGCCACCGCCCGTCGGCTTCCTCCCTAGCCGCGCGCTTCCTACGATCGCCGCTGGATTCGTCCGCGCGCGCCGAATTCATCCCGCGCGCCGGCTTTCGCTAAGCGCCGCCGGCCGGCTTCGCCAGCGCGGCTTCTTCCGCGCGCCGGATTCGTCCGCGTGTTGCGATTCTCCTCGCGCCGCCGGCTTTTCCCACTCGCGCGGATTCATCCACGCGCCACCGAGGTATCATCTCCCTTCTCTATTGATGCTTTAGCATTTAGCCCTCCGCTTCTTGGCACATCGCACATGTAACCAAGGAATTTTGTTATTATGGGTGAAGCGAAATCCTAAGGAATTCGCCTAAGTGTAGTGCTTGGAATAGTCCTAGTAATCATCGATCCATACTCAAGCATTGTTCCTTGAATGCTAGTAATCCAATTTTCTCGTTCTTCATTGCTGATTTCAGTTTATCAATAGTCTCTTGTCTCAATCTCTACCCATATTTCAAGCCGATCTGCCGATCAATGAGGAAGAGAACACTGAGACCCTCTGCCAATTGTCATCATCCTTCACTGAAAGTAGCAGTCCTGTACTTGAGATCAAATCTTGAGTTCACTTATCAAAAGATATCATTAGGTCAACAAGGTTAAGCCACTTCAGCATTTCCTCCCCCTTCTCTGTTCAATACTTTTTCCTAGGTTAATGGAATTCTTATTTCTGAAAATGGTATTCACATCAACAATTGTCGTCAGGATTAACAAAACAATTCATGAGGTATATATTCCGAGTATACATTTTACAAATTACAAGTTTACAATTTACATTATTGCAGTTTAATAAGCATGTAGAAACATAGAAAATAATACACATATATATATAATTTATTTATTATTTAAATATATATAGCCGTGTCGCCGTATCGGTCTTTTTGGGAAAACGGCGAATTCCCGTGTCGGTGTCGTGTCGTGTCGTGTCGACGTATCCGTGTCCGTGCTACATCTTGAACTAAATGGCACGGTTCATCCAAAGTACATAAGACCCAATGGTATCTTAACGTTTGAAAATGGTGAGGTCAACTTGGTAGCTACTCAGGTAAGCCTAATTACCATAAGCCCTTGTTTGGCACAAACCTATTCTTTATCTTTATTTTTTAGTATACATTTTATATGGTTACGATGGTTTAACATTTTTATACTTAATTGCAGGCTAGACTTAAAAATGATCATTCAAATATAGCAAAGTTTGAGCCTGATCTTGGTTTGGATCCTATTCTGGATCTCGTTCTTGTTGGATCTGAATGGCAATTCAAAATCCAAAGTAGAGCAAGCATGTGGCAAGACAATCTGGTTGTAACCTCGACGTGCTCTGTGGACCAGGATGTTCTGTCACCTAGTGAGGTGAGACTTCTACTATTCTACAACGTAGTTATAGGCTTATAGCTAATTTTACTGTAGGACTGATAATGCCTTTGTTTAGTTCCTTGTATTCTTCAAATTTTTTACTATCATATAATCTGGTAATTGCCTGTGGCTGGTGAACCTTTTGCCAGTTGCTTGCCAGTTCTCTATTCAAGACATCCATAGGGGGATTATCAATTGGTTAGCTGCACCGTGTACCAATCATGCACAACTCTTAAAACTCTCTTGTTTCTTGGTGTCTTTTAGGCTGCAAAGGTTTTTGAGTCACAACTTGCAGAATCACTATTAGAAGGTGATGGGCAGCTCGCTTTCAAGAAGCTCGCAACTGCAACACTCAAAACTTTGCTGCCAAGGATTGAAGGCAAGGGTGAGTTTGGACAAGCACGGTGGCGGCTGGTTTATGCTCCGCAGATTCCAAGTTTACTATCTGTAGATCCAACAGTTGATCCACTTAAATCACTGGCAAACAACATCTCTTTTGCTACAGAGGTTGAAGTGCAACTTGAAGACGGCTTCAGGTATAACCTTTTAAACTTTTTTAAAGCTAAGCCTTTAAGCTTAATGATGCATAATGTACTATACAAATAAAACTGACATAAATTGCTTCCACGTTCTGCAGGCCTCTGTTGTCAGGCAAATGAAAGATTCAGAAATGGCGATGCAGTGGACGCTGATGTATCAGCTAACCAGTAGGCTCCGTGTTCTCTTCCAATCTACACCATCCAATCGGCTTCTCTTTGAGTACTCAGCAACATCGCAGGACTAATTCATTTTTGCCATTGCACAAAGCAAGAGCTGTGGCGTGGCAGCTGGACCTATACAGAGATTTGGTGCCCACATTTGTTTTTGTAGATAATGCAAGTTTTGACAAGCAGTTGTATATGCACATTTGCTGTGTTTTCCCTCTGTTGTATCTACATTCTTTTTCTCGGAAACAGTTTCTGAGGTTGTACATAGGTAGCAAATTTGAGCTTCCTTAGCATGAGATGTAAAGAAACCCATGCATAGACTGTATAGTTTTCCAGCCTCTCTGTTGCGTCGATCAATGTGGAACTGGCTCTGGTACGGTGTGCTGTCTAAGCCCCCCAAAAAAACATAAAACATAAAGGTTGTGCCTATGGTATGTGCAGACATTATGACAGGGATATCAGGATTATTCTTCATCTAGTCTCTGAAGAAGAGTATGAAGTACCCCTCCGTTGCAAAATGTGAAATGCATTTTGACCACGCACACTGATTAAAGAAGCTAAGATTTCAAGAGAATATTCCTTATGTTCTTTTCAAATGTCGTTTTAGAATAGGTGTAGTGAATTTTTTAAAATTTTGATAGCTAACACACACACACACACACAGTGTTTCATGCAACTTGGTGCCTAGGCACCCATATCAATACCCGTTGATTTGCTTTGAGATTTGCAACGTTTGATGTGGGTATCTTCATATACCCATAAAAAAGTATATTTGAGATGTCAAATTCTGAAAAAAATTAAATTCAACTTCAATTTAATTAGTTTGAACTATTTTTATGGTATATACTCACTGTAGTCGCATTGAACTCAAAAGTAGTTATATATATATATATAGGAAAATACCTTTTACACCGGTGTAATTACACACACACACAAATAGAATTTGTCACGTGGAAATGATAGAACTAGATTTATCATAAATATTCTCTTTCAATTTATTATATTTTTAATAATTTTTATAAACAGAATCAAAAGAAAGAATAATCAAAGGTGTGTCTCAGGAGAGTGGAGACTCTCACAATATCCATGAGTAAAAGTGTGTACTGGAGACCGTGGTTGATTTCTTGGTGGTTACCGTGCGTGCTAGGAAAACATGATTGGGTCAGGATGGCAAACGGCTAAAATTAAAAATTCCAAAATTTGAACTCCCACTGAACTGTAAGAGCAAGAAGTTCTCAAATGGCCAAAGAACAAGATGAAGAGGACATGCATGAGCTAGAAATTGGCGACACACAGAAAGAAGCTGAAGAAAGTGATTTGCCTGTCTCAAATTTTCTGATGAACTTGATATTGGGAAAAGAGAGCAATGATCCAAACAGAAATTCAACATCTAAGGTTGAAAAGAAGCAAGAAGAAACCATGAAGAAGAAAGCTCGGTATCATTTCCGAGAAAATAAGGTAGATGACAAACTCATCTTCGAACAAGAAAAAGAATGTAGAAGGCTCAAGAAACACATGAAACGGTCAAAGAATGAAGTCATGATTTCAAGTTGGTGAAGATAGCAAACATGCACTTTGGTTTGAGCCACTTAGCGCATGCTCTTTTCTTCCTTTATTTATAGCTTAACATGACTCTAGACAATAATCGCAATGCAAGATACTAAGGGATACATGCAGAATACTAAAAGATACGTGAGAAAACTAAGAGGCATGCGCAGCATGCATGCAGGATACTAAATGCTACATGCAAAGGATACTAAGAGCACTCACAATGCGAAAACTATTGATGGTTTCTATGGCATTAAATAAGGTGCCAAATAAGCAAAATACTTGATGTGTCATTGGAGTTAAGGAGGAGAGATAAGGAAATGGTTTCTTATATAGACACCATGTCTACACAGAACCAAGATAGAAAGAGTGTGATAGGTAGATGATAGGAGAGAAGATAGATGATTGGATGAAAATTTTATTTATAGAAACTATCCATTGGGAGTATAGTTTCTATGGGTAGTATCTACATTAATTGACAAGTATAGAAACTATCTCATAGTTTCGCATTAGGAGTGCCCTAAGAGGCATGCGCGCACATTCAGAATTTAAGGGACCGACTCATGCACATAGGATTAATGCTAACAATTGACACCGAAAGGTCATTGGAAAGCGATGAAGAGCTCAATTGGAACACTCATGATTCGGATGCACCAATTTTCACGGTTTATCGGTTTTCCACCGTTTTCCGGTTTCCGATCGTAACCTGTTCGTTACGGTCCCATCCCGCTTCCCCCCCTCCAAATTCCATTTGCCAAATTTTGAGCGGTTTTTAACCGGGGCGGCCGGGATTTGGCCCGGTTCCGGTTTTTCGAACCTTGCTGGAGACCGTGTCAATATCCATGAGTAAAAGAAATGGAGGGACTAACACGGTCAAATGACTTAACTAACCCCAAATGTGTCTATATTCGAACAAGAAAACTGAAATTCAAGCCACCCAGGTGACGCGCTGACCAGTAGTGGAAGATACATTGTTGTGCAGTTTGGCATCTTCTTTTAGGCAACATGGCTCTGAATTTGGGGTGCTCATTTGAACTTCTCTATTGGGCATTTTTCACTGTTTGATTGAAGCTTATTTTTTTTTATTATAGATGATGTGAGATTTTCAACCATAATTATATTTAAAAAATCAAAAAAGAAAAAATAACGTAATCACGGACAATGTAAAAGAACAAAGAGGAAAAAAGGCAAGAAAACCCAAAAATAGCCAAAAAAATCAAAACAAATAAAATTATGAAATCAGAAGCTAAAAGCTTAAGCTAAAAACTCAATTGAGCGGGGCCTGTAGCGAAAGTAAAATTACACATCTCTTTAGGTCCTTCGTCTTCTTTCTCAGATGCCTCTCCGAAACATATTGTAGCACATTGAGCCAACCACGGCGCGCCTTGATGTTGGGCGGCGTCGATGTTCTGTGCTTGTCGGGCAACCACTGGATAAGAAGTGCGCCATCTCCTTTTAGGGCCTCAGCCATGGAGGTTGTCGGATGCAGCAGGTGGTGAAGAAGCTTGAGGTCACCAGCAGCCAAAGTTAGGAGAGGAGGATCAGATATCGGGGTGGATATCGAGCTAAATTCTTATTTTATCGAGCTTTTCTCGAAATTGATAAATTTTGATTCAATACGAGCTGAGCCAAAGTAAAGTTTAATTTTATCCAAAATCTACTCATTCAATGCTTAACTAATTAATAAGTGTAATTGAATGAATTTTAAACTACGAGTCCTGCCGACGAACTTTTTTCAAATCTATTGATTAGTGAAGGTAGAGGAAAGGCAAACGAAGGAAAACAAGAAAGGAAGGGACGAGAGCCTGTGGTTATGTTTGGCATTGAAAACGGTACAGTGGTTGTAAGAAATATGTTATGTTTAGTAAAGGTAATATTGTATGTAAATAGTCAATAAATTACCGCATCTAGTTTTGGTTAACGTTGTCCACTGTAACGACAAAAGATGTCTTATTTTCCTCTAAAATTAAAAGCTTTATGGTAAATACTAAAAAGTACAACCCTGCCACCTGTTAAAAAGTACAGTATTGATATGGCTCAGATGTCCAACTGTATCAGACGCTGGCCTATACGGACACGGCCCACTCCTCGGTCCATTCAATTTTCCTTAATCGCTGCTCTCGTCTCACATTCGGTCACTCTCTCCTCATTCTCTCCCTTCTCTCATTCTCTTCGACGATACTTGAGCACGGGGCAACCATGAGCCAAGCCACCACGTCCCCGGTGCTGGTGTCGCTAGATTCGACCGCCGCCGCCGACTTCGTCTTCAACCGTTCTCGGACGCAGTGCTACCAGATCCGACCTTCCCCTCTCCCTCGGAAACCTAGGAGGTCGAGTGCTTCATAAGGATGTGGGCGGCCTTCTCTTCCGGTGCCAGTCCAAGCCGCGCATGTCACTTTTTTGCTGCCGCCACGCTCGAGGGCCTCGCCTGCCATAGGGTAAGTGTTTGTTTTTTGCTGCAACATTCTGATATCATGTATGCAACAATAAAGAATAATCAATGCAATATGAATTTTTTTATCAAAATATTTTGTTATATATATAACTAAAAATTGTTACATACATATATAATAAATATTATGACCGAGCCAACCGTCCGAGCGCTAGCAACGCCCTAAAAAGTAATTACTATCGAGTCAGCAGAGCTATGTCGTATGTCGTATGTTTATGGGTTTAAATGCTGGTTTGAGAGTACGAGGAGTAAAATTGGAGTATTGTTTAAACCTTAGCTAATTGCTACTAGAAGCCTAGAACCGATTACTACTAATCTACTATGAACCACATACGGTGGTAAATGCATGTGCTATGCTAGAAGACCATGAGCTTAGCCACCATCCGGCGCTAGCACCGCTAGATCCATTGTCACCGTCAACTTCTTTTCGACCGTTCTCAAGCGCAATGCCACCGATTCGGCCTTCCCTCTCCTCGGCAACCTAGGAGGTCGAGTGCGCCACGAGGATGTGGCGGCCTTCTCCTCCGGTGCGATCCAAGCCGCGCACGTCACCTTTTCGTTGCCGCCACGCCCGAGGGCTTCGCTACTGTCTACCATAGGGTAAATGTTTATTTTTTGCTGCAATATTCTGATTTCATATATGCAACAATAAAGAATAATCGGTGCAACATCAATTTTTTTATCAAAATATTTTGTTATATATATAATTAAAATTGTTATATATAATAATAATAATAATAATAATAATAATAATAATAAAATAAATATCATGATCGAGCCAACCGTCCGAGCGCTAACAACACCCTAAAAAGTAATTACTATCGAGTCAGCATGGCTAACAACACCCTAAGGCCCCGTTCATTTTAGCTTCAGCTTCTGACTTATTTTTCACTATTCATAAATTTTATCTTTTTCTGAACTTTTGGTTTTTTTTAACTCTTTTGCCAGTTCTTTTTTTCACCGTATTCGTTCACGTTGTCCGTGATGAGCTAACATATTCTATCTATTTTTTATTTTTTAAATTTAATTACGCTAAATAAGCCATCTTCAGGTACAGTAAAATTCCAGTCGCTACAGTATAATTTCAGCCCAACCGAGCGAGGCCTAAATGCTGGATTGAGAGTACGAGGAGTAAATTGGAGTATTGTTTAAACCTTAGCTAATTGCTACTAGAAGCCTAGAACGAGGAGTAAATTGGAGTATTATTTAAACCTTAGCTAATTGCTACTAAGAAGCCTAGAACCAGTTACTACTAATCTACTATGAAGCACGCACGGTGGTACGTACTAACGTACAGGGCCGTCTCCAGGAATTGGAGGCCCGTGAGCGAAATGCAATTGGGGCCCTAAAATATATAATGCAACTGCAACGTACGTAAGAGCTCACCTCAAGTTTGTCGATCGCTCTGCGTCACCCGGCCGCCGGTCGCGGAGCCGTCGTGTCACGCGCGTCTCCGTGGGGCAGAGGAATCACAAGGACGATCGGACGAGGTGACGATTCGCGATTCGCAGTGGCGGCGACGGACAGGCGACGGAGTCTTCGCGTCGGGCGTCGCGAGCTGTCTTGCATGGCGCTTGATTGCCTGGCCGGCATGGGCCGAGGATTGAGAAATCTAACCTACTATGGGCCTTCATCGTAGACTTTTGGGGCCCTTCGCTTTGGGGCCTGAGCGGTCGCCACGCCGCTCTTGGCCTTCGACGGGCACGCTAACGTCTGACGTGCTATGCCTACTAGAAGACACGTGAACACGGAGGAAAAAAAGAGAGAGGCAGCAAGCATGTCGGTAGGGGTGGAAAAAAAGCTCGTTAGTGGGGCTCGTTGGCTCGGTTCAAAATTGCTTCAATTATACTTGTTAATTGGTTAAACATTAAAATGAGTTGATTTCAAATGAATTTAAATTTTGCTCAAGCTCGGCTTCGGCTACTCGTTAGCTCGTTTCTAAAAATACTTTTAAATTATCCATAAAATGATATTAAATCAAAATATGACAATTTTAGAAAAAGCTCGATAAGACGAGCAGTTGGCTCGATATCCACCCCTACATGTCGGTGAGCAGCACGCGCAAAACCGATCTCGTCCGTCCGTTCCGGAATACGAGGCTGAGATCGAAGCGGGCGGGCCACCCTCCCCACTTACGCAACTTTGCGTTTTCCCGGCCGCCCCGCCCACTGGACGGAGATTTTGCGGAAACCCCCCCGCGGCCGTCCTCTCCTCTCCTCCCAGCCCCGGCCCGTTCCCCTCCCCCTCGTCGGCCCTCTCCTCCCCGCTCCCGACCGTCTCCCTCCCCCCAAATCGGCCTAGGGTTAGGGTTCGTCGCCGCCCCTGGCCATCCCACGCGCGAGCGACCGAGGCGTTCCTCCGCCTCTCCTCTTCGTTTCCACCGTTCGTCAGATCTGCCCTCCCCCCTCCTCCGGCGGCCGGCGCGGTGAGCTCTTCTCCGCCCCCTTCCTTCGTTTCCCCCGTTCGCCAGATCTGGCCCCCTCCCCCTTCTCCGGCGGGCGGCGCGGTGAGCTCCAGCGGGAGATCCCCCGTCGACGGCCTCGTGGGGGGTTTCCTTTGCTGTGAGCGATCTCATCCAAATCTTTCTTTCTGGGATGGATACTCCAATCCATGCAGCTTGTTGCGTGGTGGAGTGCTGATAGCAGTTTATTTTCCAAAATTTCTGGGGAACCCCATGCCCCACGTTAGGTCCGCCCTGCGCCTCGTGAACCCTGGGCTTGTGGATGGAATCTAGTGATAGCGATAGGCCCAGTGCAACCGATGCCACCGAGTCAGTGCTGGGTTTAGATGGCGAGGAGACATTGTCTGAGAGGGGTCGGTTGGAGCCAGGCAGGGCCGGGCACATCGATTGGAAGTGGAAAGAGGCCCTTCAAGCGGTTCATCTGCAGGGAGTAAGAGGAAGCGTAATAGCTTGCATGCTGATAGAGTGGAACTCAATGGGCCAGAGGTGGCAAGATCCAGTTCAGGTGATTCCACGTGGAGCATGGATAGTTTGGATAATCATCACCCACTTTCATTATCGAGAAAAAAGAATGGCCACTCGGAGCATTCAGTTAGTTCAGGTGGAGTTGCAGTGATCAGGCAGCCTCGTGGTGTCTTGAGATTGAGGAAGCTTGCTCAGAATGCCAGTACCGAGAATGGGACTGGAGGTTGTAAGGTTCTTAGATCCAATGGCGTTGCTAAGGCTACTCAGCACCTGAGGAGGAACAAGAGGAGGAAATCACATGCGCTTAAGGAGAACAGAGTTGGTGGTGATGACACTGTCAGTTGCTTGAAAACTGAGAATGGTACTTGTGATCAGGACAGTACCACAAAGTTTTGTTCTGAAAATGATTTCTCAGTTGAAAAGCAGTCGCGTCTTTCATGCCAACCATTTAAAGCTGTTAATGTTGACAAGCAAATCTTTGGGCATGCGCAAGAGGAGGACGATGTTAGCCTGGAAGAAAATGCTGCTAGGATGCTCTGTTCTCTATCAGATAATAGATGTGCTGGCTCACTGGGGAAGAGAATGAAATCACCCGATAGATCATCAAAGGCATCTTTTCTTCAGCATTCCAATCATTTGAAGGATCCATACAACAAAGTCAAGGATGTAGGAGGTCCTGCTCGGTTGCTACGGAAGCGTGACGGTAAAGCACCATTCAGGAAGCGTCGTCCACGTCGTCATTTTTATGAAGTCAGCCCTCGTGATGTGGATCCATTTTGCATTGTAAAAGAGAGGATTAGGGTGTTTTGGCCTCTTGATGAGACTTGGTACTTCGGCCTGATCAAGGAATATGACCCTGTGACAAGGTTGCATCATGTCAGGTATGATGATAAAGATGAAGAATGGATCAATCTTCAAAATGAGAGGATCAAGCTCCTGCTTTTGCCAGGTGAAGCTTGCAAGAGATCTAATCATAATAATTCAAGGTCAGTATTTAAGCCGGAGTTTGAGGGGGATGAGAGGGAAGAATTGGATGGAAACAGCATAGGAAGTTCTGGGTCGGAGCCCATTATCTCATGGCTGGCTCGATCAAACAAAGCAAGATCTGCTACATCCAGTAACATCAGCAAGCAGGATCATGCTCATTCAAATATTGCTCCTGTTCTATTTGACCAAAAGCAGTGTATGTTATCAAACTCATTCGATGTGAAGCTGGAGAAGTTGAGCTCCGATGATGATATACCAGGTATTTCACCTGCAAATGGGGGTGCAGAAGTTCTTAAGGATGGGACTACATCCGGGGATAGGAAGTTTCGCTTTGTTTATTCTAGGAAGCGGTTTTGCAGGAGAAAAAATGGTTTTCTAAACATCTCAGAACAGGTTTCGAATCCTAATAGCAGAGCAAGTTCTGCAGTGGTTCTTGCTTCAGTTGGCCGGGAGTATAGTACTGAAATTGGTGCTTCAGGGACATATGTCATATTGGTATTGAGCCTGCCACTGAAATCTGTTTATAAGTTTATTTCTGAAGCCTGTACTGTGTGGGTTTCCAATGCTCTCTTTCTCCTTCAGCATGGTACATTGGTTGCCTTATGGCCTGCTGTACATCTGGACATACTTCTTGTTGATAATGATTTAGGTTTGAAACACTTGCTTCTTGATACTTGCTTAAGATCAGCTGTATCTCTTTTCTGCTTACTTGTCGGAAGCTTTAATCAATATCCTAGGCAGAGTACTCTTAAGGAATCGAAAATGCCATGCACCTCGGTCAGATTTCAGATATCTGGTTTGCATGGTAGTAGCCAAGTAGTGTTTGTGTTGTTCAGCTTCTTTGGGATAGGGAAATCAGAATGGAAGCACCTGCAAGGAAAGATTCAGTATCACTGTTTGAAAAGGGGGTTGTCTAAAGTTAATTGCACATATGCCAACATCAAGCAACTCACCGATGGAACTGATCAACAAGTCTCCACTTCACTGAGTCTCATTTCTAAGGTACCACACCTTCCTTACCTATGCGGATTGTATTGATCCTTCCACATTATGATTTTTTTTTGTAGTTGATTCTAAATATTGCATGCCCAGGAATTTTTTAAAAAGAAACATATAAAGATTACTTGCTGCCCATGGTTTTATGCTCATTAACAATGAGAGGTTTCCACTCTAGTTTCTATTATACTAAGCAATGTGGGAATGCTAATCATTTCTTGAAGTCAGAATATCTGCAGAAGAAACCTAGATCCGGTGTCTTATGTTGCAAACAGGGATGTTATTTGGTTTTTGCAGAAATGTTGACTTCTATTGTCTTCCCTCAGCACTGTGAATAAAGTGCACATGAGCTGATTAGAATTTAGCCGGTGCTTGGATGAGAATGATCGGCATTAGTTCTTGACCTTGCACAAGATGTAGATACTGCACAAAAGCACAATACAGCAACTTGAAGATCCAACCGAGTTTAGCTGAGTAGTGCTTCCCTTTATGAGAGGCTCAGTCAATGTCTGACTGGACATGTATTTGGATAAATCCAACCCACAAACTGAAGCTACTCTTAACGTTTTCTAGAATATCAATAAAATGTTCCTTTTTTTAGGTGCTCCTTGAACTTATTTGAGGTAGTAATCATTTGGATATCATTTCTTTGGAAGTGCTCCTGACTTTTGTGAGGTAGTAATCATTATGTTATATGAGGAAATTGATTTGTGATCTTGTTGAGTGATGGAAGGCCAATTTCCTCTTACACTTTATTTCATAGCAAACTTCCTCTTACCGATCTGTTGTATACTTGTATATCTCTTTGTCCCAGGATAGCTAGGAAGCCATGCTTCAATTGAGTTTTGTAAAAGCATAGCTTTGTAGGATCAGTTTTACTACACTAAATTGAATTAATATTACTCCTTAAACCATATAATTTGCATTAAAACCTTGTGATCACTGGAGTTCTTTTTTATTTTTGTATGGGTTACTTTTCATTTTGTTACATCGCTACTCCTGAAACAGTATATGTTCTTCATTTCTTGAAGACAAGGATCTGAGTGAATAATTTTTATTCATCTGGTGGGGTTTCCTACTTCAAACCAAATATTTAATATTGTCACCAGTTTCTTGTACTGTTGTCTGTTTATACTACCTTAAAGTTGTTATGAATATTGTGTATATTGATGAGGCCCAAAAGGCAATATATATAGAGAGTACAAGAGGGTATATGGAAGGAATACAAGTCATATAAGGAAACAAATAAGAGTCCTATTCTATCTCTAATACCCTTAACACCCCCCACAAATGCAAGGCGTATGCAATAGCATTGCATTTAAAAAAAGGGTTAATACTAAAACAAGAAATATCCGATGTCCGAAGTCGTGATAAAGTCGCTGAATTGCGTGCGATCGTCGAATAAATGTCAAATCAAGCCAAGAGGAATAGATAGAAGCATGACGGCACGATCGAAGCTCGAGAGGCAAGGCGCGATGCACAAGAAGCGCAACAGAGGCGCGGTGCAGAAGAAGCGCGGCGGCCTTAAAAACTCGGGGCGGCGGCTCAAAGAGAAGCGGCGGCATCATAAAGACTTCTACGATCTGTAGCGGCTCAAGGAAAAAAGCAGCGGCTGTTGCCATGCACAAGAAAATTCCTACGCTTCTATGACTGACAATAAATTTGTGGACTCGCACGGCTTGAGCGAACTAAAAATTAAAGACTACGGACTTGAATGGACGCAACGGAAGATTCACGAAAAAATAACTGAAGACTGACTAAAAAAATCAGCAGCAGCAAAAAGAAAAACCCCTTAAAATCCCCCTCCCCCTCCATCTCTCTCTTCACACCCGATACCCCTCTCGTTCTTCACGCCCGTGCGAGACACGGGAGGCGGTAGGACGCGCGGGGGAGCGTGCGCGTCGGAGGCGCTCGAGAAGCTGAGACGTGGGCACAGCGGCCGGGAGACAGCAGTGCGGCCGGAAGTCGGTGGAGTGGGCGCGGGGAGCGACAGTGGTCCGCAATGTTATTTATCTTTTTTTAATTCAAAGCCTTCTCTTTGTTCTGGGGGCCTGGGGGCAAATAGTCATTTCTGTTACTTCTTGCGCTAAGCGTTTCTGTTGTGGATATTTGTGCGTACAAGCTTTTCCCTTAGCAATGTTTTTTCCAGAAACTAGCTATAGTGCTATACACAATTTTAGTTCTGCCTCACATGATTCCTATTGTGTTTATTATAGGCAATGAGAATCATGTATTGGTGCATTACTTAACGGAAACTGTTGTTTACTTGTTCATCTGTGCACATGAGTAATCTATTATTTAGTCTTCGATCTTCTATTGCATAGTCTTTAACATAATTGAATGCATTAGTTTTAAACATATCATGCTGAAAATCTAGGCTTATAGCAAATCAGCTGATTACTGAAAATCTTTTTGTTAAACAGGGTTTATCGTTTAACGTTCGGGACTCACGGTTTCTTCCAGAATCAAATTATTCAGATGTTGACCCTGTCATTTATTGTCCTGATGAGCGATGTGGATTTGCTCAGAATGATCTGGATGCTGCAGCTGCACCGTCACATCTGCTTTGTCACCATTTAAAATTGCTCGTTGAAAGAAATTTGACTTCTAGTGGTTTTCAGGAGTCCGTGCCATTTTCTTTAGAAGAGGATCAGCACTTCATGTCACAACATACATCTGATCTGGTTCATCCTGTCACTCCTGCTTCTGGAATTTGTTCTCTTGATCTTAGTTCATCCACTGGTCCCTTGGGTGTCGGCAATGTTGGTTGCATAAATCATTCTAGCTCTGCTAGCAGGGAGTTAAATACTGCTGAAAGCATTGTAAGTCTTGAATGTAACGACAGCAATATTGGTGATGCCAACATGACATGCAGAAGGGTTCCGGATCAAAATGGGCCTTATGTAGGTGCTGACAAACCTTGCTCCTCCAATCTTAATGTTATTTGCTCTCCACAGAAGTCTGAAGAGAGGTGTCTGTCCATAAATATTGCTCAACATAAGACATCTGGTCCACCGGATGATAAGTTACTTTACAAAGATGAAAAAGCCACACAGCCTGTATCTAACTTGGTCCAGGAATTGAATGACTATTCAATTGGTTGTGCTACACCAACTGCGCCCAGGACGACCTACCATCGGAACCGGTTTACATCCATATCACGCACTTTTGGGGATGGTTCAAAATTATGGCCAGAAGATCTCATGTTGACTGGCTTTGCTGGTGGTTCTAAGAAGCCACGAACTCAGGTGTTATACTCAGTTTCTCCTAGAAGTGATGAACTTGGCTTAAAACATAAAGGCCATTTCCGGAAGATACAATCTCATAGCAATGCTAAGACAAATGATGCCAAGAGACTTCCTGATAATTTTAGAAGTGGCCAGAGCAGCCCGGAGTCTTTGACATGCATAGCAAATGTCCTAGTTACAGTTGGTGATAGAGGATGGAGGGAGTACGATACTCAGATCACAATTGACTCTGATGGGCAGAGTGATCGGAGGATTTGTGTGAAGCTTGCTGAAGGAACCAAGTATGCTCACAAGGTTTGTCAAGTTTTGCAGCCTGGGGCCACAAACCGCTATACACATGCTATGATGTGGAAGGGGGGCCCTGAATGGTACCTAGAATTTCCTGACAGAAGCCAATGGTTGATTTTCAAACAAATGCATGATGAATGCTATAGCCATAACATCAGAGCTGCATCTGTCAAAAACATTCCAATCCCTGGTGTCTGCTTGGTTGAAGCTCATGCTGATAATGATGATGTATCCTTTGTGCGCTCCCAAGATTATCTTGGCCATATTGGAACAGATGTTGAAATGGCTCTTGATGAATCCCGTGTGATATATGACATGGACAGTGATGATGAAGAGTGGATTTCAGGACGTAGGGAATCCTTATTAGGCAAGAACAGCACTGGATGTGAGTTGGCCGAGGACTTGTTTGAGAGGGTCATGGACAAATTCGAGAAACTTGCGTATAGCCACAACTGCAATGAGCTCACCATTGATCAGATGAAGGAACTAGATATTGAAGATGTTCCGCTGGACATCATTAAAGTGGTACATGATTATTGGCAGGACAAGAGGCAGAAAAAGGGTATGCCACTCATTCGACACTTTCAGGTGAACATATGCTTTGTCATCCTTTATTTTACCTTGTTACCAATAGCTTTGTCTCACTCTCGCTTTCTTGTACATGAGCAAAAGGTTTGCTTGCTCATGTTTATAGTCTATGGAAAACAGAAAGCGGGTAAACATTGGAGACTTTGTTATGTAGTTCTGTTATTTATCTTCCTTGGGATGTTTAGTAAATTGCCTTGGCCCCTTCATGCTCCTAGCTACCAACTAAAATTCAGTTAGTTTTAGTTTTTTATGCTTATGTAGTTTTATGTGCATATTTATTTACTTTAGCTATTCAAATGGTGTAGGCATGTAGCTGTGCGCTTAACATAATTTCCAAAAAAATGTTTTGCTTTCGATTTTTGTTCCCAGCTTTGATAGCACTAATTAAGTAAATCAAAACATCATCCTGTGAGTTGAAATAGTGTTGGTGCTTTTAGGGTTTGTTGTAAATTTGCTATGTTCCCGAGTATTGTTCTGACCTTAGTTCTCATAGTGTAGATTCTCCTGTGGTTAAGTAGCTTCTGTGCAGTGTCACTAGATATAAAGTTTCTTTTTTTGAATAGGGTTCTAAATAAGAGTGGCTATAAAGCAAGTGCCTGGTCATGGTTAATCGTAATTTTATCCTTAATTATTTTTAGAACTCTTTATCTTGAATTTAAAGAGGCATGAATAGTGTTGATTCTTCCAGGAAAATTCGACTGTTACATTATTCAGTTATTATGTTTTTATCTTACCAAATGGGTCATTGCAGTCCACCAAACAATGTTGAGTGCATACTTACTCTAATTTTAATTTTCTATCATTTTCAGTCTGCTATGTGTCCGCCAAACAATGTTGAGTGCATACTTACTCTAATTTTAATTTTCTATCATTTTCAGTCTGCTATGTGGAAGATCTACGAGCAGCAGCTACAGGAATGGGAATCAATGGTATACCGAATACAGGGTTCATCAAATGGGTACCAAGAAAAGAGGTTGCCCCCAAAACCTCCATTGTTTGCCTTCTGTTTGAAACCTCGTGGACTCCAATTCCAAATATCATACAAGGGACCGAAGCAACGATCCCATAAGAAGCTTATGTCCTCTGGGTGCCACAGCTTCTCAAGAGAGCAGGATGGCTTTTACCGACCAGGTACTCTTCCTTAATGTATTGTAGTCTTCATTGGTTCATTTTCCCCCCTTTTACTGATATGTATTCCTGTTTCTGTCAAATAGCAGGCAGGAAATATGATGAATGTGTTGGGGATGGGAGGACATGTGAATCCTATGACGGTGGTTCTCTTCATTCACCAACAGGGTACTCTCCCAGGTTCTCTGTGAGAACAGACTCCCCTCGCGCATTAGATGCTTCAGAAAGAGGTTCTACACCAAGATTTTTCAGAACTAACAGTGTCAAAGGAATGTAAGCTTTGCATTCTCTGAGGATCGTCAACAATCACCTTCCTACCGCCATCAGAAAATAAAGCGCGGCACACCTGATCATTGGAACACGGTCATCCATGAATGGCAGAACTCGAAGCACATGTTCCCGGGGCATCCCAGAGCCTCCGCATTGACATCGAGGGCTGAAGCTACGGGACGCCACGAGCGCTGCGCAGCATGCAGCAACGATGGCCAAGCTCAAGAGAGAAAGGGCCCACTGCCTGATGCACAAGGCTGATCTTGCTCTCCACAAGGCCACAGTCGCTCTCATGTTCGCTGATGCGATCAGGGCGTCCAACAGGGATTCATCCGGGACGGCAGAAGAGATTTGAGGCGTGAAGAACGCTGACACTTTTTTTGGCGTGAGCCGATGCGTATAGGTGCAATTTGTGCAAGCACATCTTTTTGTTGATAGAAGGGAGCTTCTTTGCTCCATTCAATCAAGCCAGTAGATAGCATCTCGTCCTTTTTCTTTTCCCTTTTTTTTAATCATTTGTACATATGTTTTTTTTAATTTTATTTCTTTTTTTTATAACTTCCTGGTCATCGAATTGTTTGTGTGTGGGTGGGTGGGGGGGGGGGGTCGTATGAGCCAAAAATCCAAAAAGTAGGGCAGCTGTTCATGCAGTCCGACATGTCTGCACTGCAGAGTTATGTATTGATGTCTTCTCATATTGTTGTGAGTTGGTCAAGGGAAGCCGACAGCATAGGGCCTAATACTTTCCTGCCGCTATCCAAAAAAAAAAAAAAAGAGAAGAATGAATGAAGAGAACAGTACATAACAGAATGTGCCTTTGAGCCTGACAAGGGGCCCCTTATATGTCGCTGTTTCTTATTTCTTATAGTAAGAAGTCCATACGTCTAACACTTAACTTTGAAACTGGTTGTTGGACCATGAACTTTTTAATCAGGTTCATTCAACTCCTCTCAGTGGTTTCAAAAGAGGGAAATTTAACTTTTTGCCACTCTTAAGAATGTCACCTATCTAAATGCTATCTTCTTCGTTGCACTTAACAATTTGCCACTCTTAAGATGTGGTCTCCTAATTTTTTGCCACTTTTGAGCCCACGAAGCGCCACAATGTAGCTATGTCTGTGCTCCCGCCACGCTGCTGCGCGCCGAGCCTCGTCTCCGCCTTGCGCGCCGCCTGCCGCCGCCGCCTCGCCGCGCTGCGCCGCTGCCGCGCCCGCGCTTGAACCTCGCCTCCGTCCCGGCGCAGCGCGGCGAAGCGCGGAGGCGGCGGCGGCGCGGACGGAGGCGAGGCACGCGCCGGCGCAGCGGGAGGTGCGGCGGCGCGCGCGAGAGGCGAGGCGAGGCGCGGTGCGTGCCGCGGCGAGCGGGAGGCGTGGCGGCGCGGGGGCGAGGCGAGGCAGAGGCGCGGCGCCGGCGCGCGCACGGAGGCGAGACGGAGGCCCTGGCGCGGCCAGCGTGGCGGGGAGCGCTGACATGGCTGCATTGTGGCGCCTCGTGGGCTCAAAAGTGGCAAAAAATTAGGAGACCATATCTTAAGAGTGGCAAATTGTTGAGTGCAACGAAGAGGATGACATTTGGATAGGTGACATTCTTAAGAGTGGCAAAAAGTTAAATTTCCCCTTCATCCAATTTCTACGATGCTATGTCGAAGAAACAGCGATTATACAGAAAAAGCATAAAGAACTCGGCAAAACAAGCTGGACTACGAAATCCATCAATATTTATTTGATCCAACTTCGCCAGCTAGTAGCTAATCAGCCCATGTGGCAAAACTGCCTGGTCATGATACCAGGGTGGCAATATCATTCATAAAACCATCTCAGAGTGTTAAGTGAATCGGATAAAAACGTTTGATGCCCAATAAGTTAACTAGTAAGATGCCCATACGATGCAACGAAGTCTCAAAACAGAGTGACGTGTATCATCAAACGTGAGCTATACTTAGTGCGCTTTTATCTGCAGGGTGCTATAGCTGTAACTGCAAAGAGCTTTGATCGAATTATTGGCAGCAATTTACTGGGGATTGTAATCAAGCCCAGTATTTCATGATGGGGAGTTCCCTCTCCGTCTCGACAGTGATAAATCAATAGCTAGGCGACTCGGGCACGTTCCTGGGGCTCATGGCGGCCTCTTGATCATCGCGACTTGTAAGCTTTCCGGCGCAAATCCGCTGCCTCAACCTCCCTGCAGTATGAAGCTCACGCATAGATGCGGTTGGCAAAGCCCAATCTAGTTTCTTCTTGCTGCCTGCCGCTCGGTTTCCAGCTCACTTACCCGATCGCATGCTTGCTGGAGCTCCATCTGGAGGTTAGCAACCTAAGTTGTATCCTGCTGCTCGTCAAGAATGTTACAACTTTGATCCAGGAGAAAACGCACACATCGTGAAATGAAACCGATTTTTGAAAAAGAATTCGAATTTGATTTGGATTTGATTTCCTTTGCTTCCCAGCCCTATCCCGCACGAATTTCAACCCATTCCACCCCTAATCCTTGTCGGCACAAGCTTGAACGGAGGAGAGTCACGCAGCTACTGTTTCCGTCCGAAAATATCGCTGCCGCCGCCGGTTTTTGCCGCCGCCCACTTCTCCCGCACCTTCCAGGCCCTGCCACCGCTACCATCTGGTCAGAGCCCCGTACAGCCTCGTTCTCCCCGCCCTAACAGCCCCTGACTCGGCCTGAGCGCGTGTCAGGCTGCCGGCCAAGCTCCGCCGTCGCCTCAACCCTTATCACAACCGCCCTCTCTCACAACCGACCTGAGCTGCACTGACACCTTTTGACCACCGCTTCTTCGTGCCCGAGACAGCCGCATTCCCACCAGAAACCACGAGCTATTCCGGCCTCTGTAGAAACCGCTGCCGCCGTGGTTTCTTCCCCCTCTCTAGTGCCAAACCGCTTCCCGGCCCTATAAATACCCCGAGCACTCCAAATCAAAGACAACACACCCCAGAGCCAGCCAGACACCCCAAAGTCTCCGTCGTCTTCCCCATTGCCGGCAATTGCCAAAATCGCCAAATGTGAGCTCTAGTTCGAATTCACCTTTCCGAGCTTCCACTTTCCAATTACTCTCATCCATAGCCTCCTTTAGCCCCTAGAAGCACTCCCGAACCACCACCATGCCTCCCTGAGCAACCATCTTCTCCGGCGCCGACAACCATCACTCGGCCGAACCACCTCGCCGTGGCCAGCCCAGCTCCGGTCTCCTCAGCCCAAACCGCCACTTCCACGAGGCTCCCCTATCCCCACTAATGCCCAAACACCGGCCCGATCTCCCAATGAAGCCCTATTGAACCCACACTGTCCAAAATTTCCACAAAAGAAAATAGCTCGCTGCCAGTGATCGCCGGACTTTCCGTCCCGATCGAACCCCAAAATGGAACCACTAGCACCCCAGGAACCCATCCATAGTGTTGTGGCTGAACCATGGCCCCATTAGTGATTACAATTAATCACTATTAATTATTTAATTGGAGCGTGCTTAACTTTTGCATGCATGCAGTTATGGCGCCACTTTCCAATCGACACGGGAAAGGTATCCATTCATACGTTTGGCTGACCAGCGCGTCGTTCAGTGCACATCGAAGAAAACATCATGGTTGTAACATCATAGTCGACCAACGTGGTCAAAATATTGTGGTCGACTATCACGGTCGAAATATCATGGTGGTCGACAGCACGTGGTCGATATAACATAGTCGACACCACGTGGTCGTAACATCATGGTCGACCAACATAGTCAAAATATCGGGATTGACCATCACGGTCGAAATATCATGGTCAACCCATGTGGTCGAAATATTATGGTCGACCAATGTAATCGAAATATCGTGGTCGATCAACGTTGTCAAAATATCATGGTTGAAATCAACGTGATCGAAATATTATGGACGAACCAATGTGGTTGAAATATGATGATGGTCGATAGCACGTGGTCGATATAACATGGTCGACACCACGTGGTCGTAACATCATGGTCGACCAACATGATCAAAATATCATGGTCAACCATCACGATCAAAATATCATGATCAACCAATATTGTCGAAGTATCATAGTGGTCGACAACACGTGGTCGATATAACATGGTCAACACCACGTGGTCGTAACATCTTGGTCGACCAACGTGGTCAATATATCATGGTCGACTATTGCGGTCGAAATATCATGATCAACCAACGTTGTCGAAATATCATGGCCAAAATCAGCATGCTCGAAATATCATGGTGGTCAACAGCATGTGGTCGATATAACATGGTCGACACCACGTTGTCGTAACATCGTAGTCGATTAACATGGTCAAAATATCGTGGTCGATCATTATGGTCGAAATATCATGATCGACCAACATGGTTGAAATATCACAGTGGTCGACACAACGTGGTCATAACATCTTAGTCAGCCAACGTGGTCAAAACATCATGGCCAACCATCGCGGTCAAAATATCGTGATCGATCAACATCGTTAAAATATTATGGTCGAAACCAGCGTGCTCAAGACCCATGGATGTTGTGGCTGATTTAAACTTTTTGTTAGATATCCGCATACGATCATCGACCAATAGCTACAGTGGAACTGTCTTAGATATAGTGGACCGATCGTAGTTACAGTGGACCGGTCGTAGACATAGTGGACCAGTCATAGATACAGTGGACCGGTCGTAGGGTTGACATACCGTGGTCAGCCTGTTTGTGCCCCTGATTATGCGTATCTCTTCAGGTCTTTTCTTTCCTTATCTCCCGTGTATGTTTTCTTTAAAAAGGTTGTTCCAGAAGAGCTATATATTGTAACAGATTTTAGCCGTCAGCATAATCTATTAATTTGATTATTATTATTACTACTTTAAATTTATTTATTCATATTTAACTCTAAAATAAAATCGATGTCAGCAGTCACCTCCCTTTTAAGTAGTAGAGTTCTTACCTTACGTGGTGATGATCCGCGCCGTCACACTGGTGCTGCATGCGCACGTGTGCTCGAGCTCTCCGGTCCGTCATGGCGGACGTCACGGCCGATCGACCAAGCCCGCCCAAATCAATCATTTAAGGTCTCTTGTAAATTACAATTCCCGGCCCATCACATCGACCATATCCAACCCAACGCAGTGTGTATCCGACTCGGATTGGGGGTGCGTCGCCGTCATGCAGATGCGGCAAGCTGCCTTGTGAGGCCGGCTTTGTTTTCTCTGATGGAAAGCCAGCAGTTTTGTTGGTTGCGTAATTTCCGAGGGGCCGGACACGGATTGCTACTGGTCGGCTCGGCTAGTAGTGAAAACCGAGAGCTTGTGTGTGCATCTTCTAGAACGTAACTCGGCCGTGATAGAGGGCAGCAAATGACTTTTTTTTAGCGTAAGTCATTTTGCGACCGTTCAATTTGATGGAGATTGACATGCCATATGGTTCTTGTTCCAAAGATATGTCAAATAATTGGAGGGTGATCTAAATAGAAAAATATGATTTAGGCTTAAGAAAACTCTAGTCTCCTTACTCTAGTCCACTCAGGGTGCCTTTGGTTGAGCTTTTGGGAGCTACTTTTACTTCCAAAAAGCCAAAAGCCAACCAAAGGGTGGAACAGAAAGCTTTTTTTGTAAGCAGCTACTTTTAGTAGTACAGATTTGAAAGCACCTTGGACCTTGTTTTGGCTTTTGGCTGCTTTTGAAATGGTAAAATAGAGAGCTGTTTCACAGTTGTTTCAAGAAAAATAGAGATAGGAGGTAAGTTTTATACTTGTTTGAACCAAACGACTTACTGACTTTTCCACACCCACAATCTACAAAGCACTTTCTATAGCCACATCTCACATCGCCTTTTGAAGCCACAGCTCAACCAAACACACCCTCAAGCCTCTAGGCATTAGTTGCATGCTTTTTTAAAAAAAACATCTCATTTTTATATGCTAGGATTGCTTCTAGATTTGCACACCCTTCTTCTTTTCCTTTCTATCCCTCCCATCCACCGCCACCACCCCACCTCCCCTATCATCCGGTGAGCCCTCTTTCTCATCGGTCACTAGTAGCTAACCATCGCTGCAACCTCCTTCCCCTGCCTCTACCACGTTCTTGCCTATCAATCGCCATTGTAGCCGCCGATGGTGTCAATCGCCTCTAGCCACAACCACCATCGATGTTGTTGTCTCAACATCTCCCATGTGCCATCGCCTCCCCTGCACCAATCAACCCCATATAGCCACTACACATTTGTCGCCGCAATCGACCTCGGTGGCATTGTCGTCGTTGATGTACCATATCCTGCAATTAAATCCATGGTTGGGGGACCCGGTGAACCTAAAACCCTAACCAGAGTTATGTACTAAAGGTATCCTCTAATGGTGAAAAACACGTGATTTGCATGTAAGGAAAAATAAGGTGACTAATAGACTAGAAAAAAAACCAAGCAACTTATGTATTAGCAAATCCTATGTCGTGTTAGCTATGCATGATTCCAAATGCATGCCTAGGAATCTTTGGCAATGGAAGCATGCAGCGTAGACACCAGTCGCATCCACCTAAACTGTAGATATGGAATGGAACATTGCATGCAGCTAGGCCAGAGAAGCAGATTTCTCTGCATCCAAATGGAGACGTTACAAGTGCCAGATCGATTATGGTTTACGACTTTTAACCCTAATACGAATATTCGTAAATAATTTGAAAGCCGATAAGTAATTTCTAATAGATTGTCTCGATTAGCCGCTTCGAAATAGCAATAGAGAAACCGCCTTACATAATTTATTTGTTCAAAAAAAAACATAAGTTATAAGTTGAAAACATCGTGCCGAACATAAAGGTGCAGTACATGTACGTGACTAGCTCCAGCCGTTCGGAGCTCGATCGGCTCGTCGCCGATCCCCTCACCGCTTGCGTCACCTCGCCCTCTTCTCCCTTGCATAAAACGCCAAGCCGCGCCCGCTTCCCTCCTCACCTCGCTCCGGCTGCTCGACACACTTCGCTCGCTGCAAGCCAAGAACGACACTGACAAATTGGTTGCTGCATCGCACACCATTACCGATGCCGGCCATGGAGGAGAAGGCGCCGGAGCCGCACTTCTTGGTGGTGACGTACCCGGCGCAGGGGCACATCAACCCGGCGCGCCACCTCGCGCTGCGCCTAATGCGCGCGACGGGGGCGCGCGTCACCGTCTCCACCGCGGTGTCCGCGTACCGCAAGATGTTCCCCGACGCGACGGACGAGCGCGAGCACCGCGACGGCGCGGGGTGTGCTACGTGCCCTTCTCCGACGGCTACGACGACGGGTTCGACATGGCCGTGCACGACCACACGCACTACATGAACCAGATCAGGCTCGTGGGGTCGCGCACGCTGGGCGCCGTCCTCGCGCGCCTCCGCGACGCTGGCCGCCCCGTCACCCGCGTGGCGTACACGCTCGTGCTGTCGTGGGTCGCCGACGTCGCGCGCTACCACGGCGTGCCCGTCGCGCTCTACTGGATCCAGCCGGCCTCCGTGCTCGCCGCCTACTTCCACTTCTTCCGCGGCACCGACGGCGTCGACAAGTCCGTCGCGGCCGCGGCGAGCGACCCCTGGGCGCCCGTCCGCGTCCCGGGGCTCCCGCTGCTCCGCGTGCGCGACCTCCCGTCGTTCCTCGCCATCACCTCTGACGACGACCCCTACGCCTTCGTGCTCACCGCGTTCCGCGAACTCGTCGATACGCTCGGCCGCGAGGACAGGCCCACCGTTCTCGCCAACACGTTCGACGCCATGGAGGCCGACGCGGTGGCGTCACTGCGGCAGCACGGCCTCAACGTCGTCCCCGTCGGCCCCGTGCTCTCCTTCCTGGACGCCGCGGGCGCCAAGAACGGCTCGGCGCCGCCGCCGTCCAACAACGACCTGTTCAAGCAGGACGGCAAGGGCTACTTCGAGTGGCTGGACGTGCAGCCGGCGGGTTTGGTGGTGTACATCTCCTTCGGGAGCCTGTCGGTGATGAGCAAGAGGCAGATCGCGGAGGTCGCGCGCGGCATGGCGGAGAGCGGCCGGCGGTTCCTGTGGGTGCTAAGGAAGGACAACCGCGGCGAGGACGACGGCAACGTGTGCGACGGCGGCCGCGGCATGGTGGTGGAGTGGTGCGACCAGGTGAGGGTGCTGTCGCACCCAGCCGTGGGGTGCTTCTTGACGCATTGCGGGTGGAATTCGACGCTGGAGAGCGTGGCATGCGGCGTGCCGGTCGTCAGCGTGCCGCAGTGGTCGGACCAAAGCACCAACGCGTGGCTCGTGGAGCAGCTCGGCACCGGCGTCAGGGCCGCGGTGAGCGACAAGGACGGCGTCCTGGAGGCCGGCGAGCTGCGCAGGTGCCTCGACTTCGCCACGTCCGAGATGGTGCGCGCCAAGGCCGCGCTGTGGAGGGAGAAGGCGCGGGCGGCGGCGTCCGAGGGCGGTTCGTCGGAGAGGAACCTCAGGGCGTTGGTCAGCCCGGTCGCCGGCGGCAACTAGCCACCTCGCCTCGCATTGTCCTACAGATCGACGGCGTACCCGGACGCTGCAGTCCACAAGGAAACGGATTTGATTTACACAGCGCTGCTGTTACTACCACTTGGGAAAGATCAAATATCATTCAGTTCGAGTTGGATTGTCCGAGGTGGTATAAATCATTGGTGTCGCTGTTCAGTTAATTGAGATGGTGCTCGGTTCTTCCGATCCATGTAAATGTACATTATTAGTTGCAGACGGTTGCTTATGTGAGATCTGGACCTGGCCGCATACCTAGGTCCAGCCGGGTTTTTACTCCCCGGGCCACAGGTCCACATGGGCGGAACACAACCAAGCCACAGAGTAACGGAGCAACAACCTTATAAGTGATGGGCCTTCTCCCCAAAAGACTAGTCTAATGGGTGGGGCTCCCACACTTATAAGTTGTGTTTTCTCCTCTTCCACAACCAATGTGGGATTATTCCCAACAATCTCCCCCTCACACATTGGTTGGACACATCTACAACCATGAGGTCCAAGGAGGTGTTAGGCACCTAGGCTCTGATACCAAATGTGTGAGGGGGAGATTGTTGGGAATAATCCTACATTGGTTGTGGAAGAGGAGAAAGCAACAACCTTATAAGTGACTGGGCCTTCTCCCCCCAAAAGACTAGTCCAATGGGTGGGACTCCCACACTTATAAGTTGTGCTTTCTCCTCTTCCACAACTAATGTGGGATTATTCCCAACAATCTCCCCTCACACATTGGTTGGACACATCTACAACCATGAGGTTCAAGGAGGTGTTAGGCACCCAGGCTCGATACCAAATGTGAGATCGGACCGGCCGCATACCTAGGTCCAGTGGGTTTTACTCCCGGACCACAGTCCACATGGGCGGAACACAACCAAGCCCACGAGTAACTGAGCAACAACCTTATAAGTGATGCTGGGCCTTCTCCCAAAAGACTAGTCCAATGGGTGGGGGCTGCCCCACACTTATAAGTTATGCTTTCTCCTCTTCCATAATCAATGTGGGATTATTCCCAACAGCTTATACTACTTAATTGTTCTTAGTTTTAACGGAGCATGATTGTGTGAACAGGTGGCATCGATTGTCGAAAATGATTACAATTCTCGCTACATGGGCACAATTTTCTTGCGAGTTCGCCAGAAAAAAAAATTAGTACAGCGTAATTTCTGGCGTGAGTTAGGCTGTTAGCATCACTGCTGTATGCAACGTGGCGTCCACGTGCTGTCATGCAATTTTTCGGCTTACCCAGCTCAGGACTTGCAACAAAATTTTTACTCTCAAACGAACTTTGAATTTTCACCCTGGTTGCCTAGCTGCAGGCTGTAGGCCTAACTTGATCGTCTCATCTGAATAATGGAACCCAACAGACTACTTACTTGCCTTCCGTTGTAAATTAACCAACTGTAAGGGGGCACTTTTCTTTTCTTTTTTGGGACAATTTATGATATGCGACTCGAAAGGGTAGCGTGGCTCATAATTAGGGATGGCAATTATACCCGTTTACTTGTATATCTATAGATAAATACCCTAATGGAGTTGGATATATGATATTTTCTTTACCCACGGGTATGGAAATGGGGAACATTCTACCCGTCGGGTAAACGGGCATGGGTATGGGTAAGCTCCACCCGTACCCGCCCCGCCTATTTACCCACGATATAGATTGACAGGTGGTGCAGTCATAGCAATATCTCTAATTACTATTGATTATTATAAATTTTTTCATATTTCTAATTGCTATTGATTGTTATAAACTTTTTTAATAGCTATTATATTTTCTAGCAACAGCTGTTGCTTATATGTACCTCTCATTAGTTCAATTCTCAGATGGTGGCTCTTAGTTCGCGGGTAAATGGGTATGCTCACGGGCGACGGGTACCCGCGGGCGATGGGTATGGGCGAGGTTTTTCACCTGTCGTCCTTTACGAGTATACCCGTGGACGTAAATCGGGGTCGCGGGTACGGGTATGGGCGAGCACTACCCGTACCCACCGCGCCCGATTGCTATCCATTTGAAAGATTGACCTTCAATATATACCACTCTAAAGATATTTAGATTTAGAATATACCATTACCTTGATTTTATTGCGAATTAAACCTTTCCCTTTTTTGCCATGAGAAATAATTGTTTTGCCCTTGTATTCTATATTTTAACACTTTCAGGAAATACCACTATTTATGTGAGATTTGCGCTAGGATGTGGAAGGGGATTCCATTTTGGCGACTGTTGGATATTATAATGAACCATTACTTATGTTTGTGTGCGCCGCACTTCACCGGCTGCCGCCATTGCCTGCATGCACCGCATGTCCGCCGCCGCCACCCTCGCTCGTCGCTCTCGACGCAGCAACGCCTCGATCCACCGATCGCCGCCCTCGGGGACCTACGCCTTTGCTTCTGGTTCGCCACCCTCGGTGACTACCACCTCTTCCCCCGCTGCCGTCCCCCGCCATGGCGGCAGCAGCATCCCGGGCTGGGGCTGGCGGCAAGATCCAAGAGGGGATTGTCATCAGGACGACCGTGAGTTGCCAGTTTGAGCTTAAGGAGGAGCTTTCCTGTATTGATTTGCTTGCTTGTTTTGGGGTTTTGGTGTGGATTTGGTGAGGTTTTGTGCAGTTTGGGCTGTCATTTGGCGGAACACTATATACAATTTGTGCAGCTCCCTTTCCAAAATTTTCTCTTGGGGGTGTTGGAGTGTAGGATTAGCATGCAGATTTGGGTGGAATTATGGGCAGCTTCTTGCTTTCCCCGTATAATTTGGGGAAGCTAAAAAGTACCGCAGCTGTGAAGCTTCCATCGCATTGGGAAAAGTGGCGTCTATCAACCATCTAGTACTGATTGCAATTGGAAGAATTTGTGTAATGTGATTTGCTGGTCTGCTGGGAGATTTGGGATTTGGGATTTGGGATGGTGGGTAAGGTTTGGATGGCAAATGCTATAGGTTAGGTATGTTCCTTAATCCTTCCTAGCCGTTTGAAAGTAGCTTCGTATCGGCTTGGGAGAGTAATATAGTTTTGATACTCTAGGACAAGTTTAGATGTGCATTCGCTATTGTCCCACATAGTTGCAGGCAATTAGGAGGAGAAAGTCTCAATTCAGGTGCTTCTAGTATGTTATATTATTATTTGATTGAAATTTAGCCTGGCGCATCATCTATTCTTGGATCCGCCACTGACTCATAGAAACGAAACCGCTGCGATTTAGCTCTTGAGAACATAGTCATTGCCAAATCTCGTTATCAAATCATTATCTCTTGTGTGTTTGTGCTTCGTGAGATCATGTAGTTATGGCTACCTTCAGTTTCAACAACTAGTATCAAAACTCAGGTACAGATAGCCTTAAGACCTCATGTGTTTAGGGTGAACACCCAATTTATGAGGGGGTACCTCATGGTTGCCGGGGAGTATACCCGAAGAAATTTATTGGGATAGCCCATGTCGATTGTAAGAGAAAACAGAACACAACTTATAAGCGGTGAAGGTTTGGCTTATGGGTATAGCGGTCCAATGACTTTGAGCCAGGATGCTGGTTTAAGGAGTCTAGAATTAGACAATGGTTTAGTGGTTTGATAGCGTTGCGCAGCAATAGGTAAGGGTCCAAATGCGTACCTTTAACAAGAAGGATTGAAACATATCTAATTAGGATTGGGGTGCTTACCTTTGTTTAGAAGTGGCTTTGAGCTTCTCGGTACAACGTGGGCTGAGTCTAAGAAGTCTAGGCCTGTTTGATATGGCTGCGTCTTATGGTTTTTGGCTGAAATTTTTGAATTTTAGTTGTTTGCAATAAAGATTACGGAGAGAGAGAGAGATACTTGTTTGTGATTTTGGTTGATACAGATGTTAGCCTTTTAATATGTATTACAATTATCTTATAGACATCGTGTTGAAAAATTATTCTATTTGAAAGGTAGGTACTGTAGCAAAAATCAAAAGCCGAAAAGAACAGGACTTGCTCATTTCGGCTTGAGTTCCTGGCTTATTTTTCACTATTCCTAAATTTTTGTCTTTTTCTAGCCTTTTGGTTTTTAAAGCTTTTTGCTCATTCTGTTTCTGTATTCATTTGCATTGTTCGTGATAGGCTAACATATTTTTTCATTTTTATTTTTTTAAATTTAGTTACGTCAAATAAACCACCATTAACTATAGTATAATTTCATTTAGTTACAATACAATTTTAGTTATAAGTTAACCTATTTTAGTCCAACCGGGTATCACCATAATATTAGTGCGTGTATAAATATGCCCAACATGGCCATTAATTAGCTAGCTTGACAGCGAATGGCTGACATGTGCGCCCTTCTTCGTCTCATGCTGCTGCATGCTACTGTTGCGCACAGTACAGACATCACAAAGGTTTAGGCTAGGCGCGTTGTTAATTAGTTAATGATCTCTGGTCATTAGTCCCGTCCCGTGACCATCTCGGTCGATAATTGGTGATTAATTCCGCATGAATTATGCATGCTAATTAAAGCATCAAACGATTCCCGCAATGATTTACGGGGGAGATCGTTTAATTATTGGACTGATTAAGGAGCATGTTGCTGATCGATTTGGAATAGGATAATTTATTGGAATCTAATGATGCATGGTAGTAGGTAAACATGGGTTAACTTAATCTCAGCATTAGACATCAGCTGGTTAGAAAATTGTTGTCGATCGGGGGAAAACAATCAAATGAATCGATTAGCGTATAGACTCTTAACTTGCATGCATGATTAGTGGTGGGTTTACCTACTACCGAACGTGCACTATGATCCACTACTACAGAGACAATTTTATATTCTTTGAGAAACATTACATTTTTCACCCTACACTACACCATGACACGGGTAGCCTTAAATTAGGCAGAAAACAGAAAAAGTTAACTTGTCTTAGGGTTAGTTTGGCACTGCGATATTAAGATAGACCTATGCTTTCTTAAATAGAAGTTACATGTTTGGACATTGGATCAATCTAACATGAGATGCACATATCTCAAAGCTAATCAAAGAGGAAAAAAAACAGACAGCTTACGAATAGCAAACCCGAAAGAGAAAAGCACTTCACCTAAATCTCACGCACGAAGTCTCATGTACGCATATGCATGTGCTTGGGACAACAGTATATATGTCTCTCATGGAACTCTCGAGACAAAGCCGGATTAGCATTGTTTCGTACCGTATTTATAAAATTAGCCATATACCAACTGTATTAGCAAAAATAGCACTTTTACCGTCCGGTGGACGGGCGGCAGCGCCGGCGACGCGACAGGTGGCGGGGCCGCCGGCGGCAGGCAAGCCTGTCGTCTGGTGAGGGGGCGGTAGGTGATTAAACCGGCTGATTAGCCGGCTTAATTACCTACCCTAATTTTTTGCATTTAGTGTTTTTTTTAATTTGTAAAAATATTAAATGAGTTCAAAAAATTATGAAAATTTATGTATAGCCTTCCAACACAACGTGCCTTACAGTGTAATTTTTGGATAATTTTATCCATTGTGAATATTGCTAAAAACTTAATACAATTTTGATAATTTTACAAGTTTTTACATATAACAAACGAGTTCCAAAAATTACAAAATTTTATGTGAAGCCTCTCGACACAGTCATAGTTATTGTGTATTTTTGAAAACTTTGTGTGGTCTGAAATTAACACATTTATTCGGGTTAATTTAATAATGAATTTACGAATATTTCACATTTTTGTACAATTTTATGCATTAATACTTGTACAATAAAAGTAATTATAGTAGTATAAAAAATGCATCACACTGGATGTGATATGGCTCACCCATCTGAGCCACTGCTACCTCCTCGCCGAATTACATTCACCTAGGGAAAACCAAATTCAGGGTAACATCCACCCGACGAATTTTCATCCCACCCACAAAGGTTTTTGAAATAGATACTAACTCGAGTAAGTTCTCATACCCATTCTTAACCATGAGCACAACTGTTTGAACAGTTTATAGTCTGCAAAAACTGTACACTTTACCCATAAAGATACTCAACTTGTTATGTTTTATATATTTTCTTGATCATGTGAATCAAGATGGTCATCACAGAGCCTTTACAATGTATACTCCAGCATAAGTTACACCCACTAAGATTTCACATGGGGGTGGTTACATCCACCACACACAAACCCCCTCTTGCGCCTACACGGCGGCTTACACCAATGATATGACCCATCTCCACGACGGCTTAAAACCAACGACATGACTCGTGGGTCACTCCAATGGTACAACCTTACTGGTGGATACAAATTATTTAGTTAGATCGTATCCATTATAGACTTGTGGTTATACTATTTTACATTGGGAGATCATCATAGAATTAAGTCCTTAAAGTTATCTGGGTGGTACATACCACCATTTCTCATACTACATCCACACCAACCATGATACCATCCGTCTAGATATGGTAACAGTAGGTTTTAGAGTTTTGAGAAACATAAAACGAAGTTATCTCAGATATACCAGTCGTTTTCCTCCAATGACTGCCCAAAATAAGTTTTATGATTAAAAGATAATTATTAAGATAAGTTAATACCCTAATACTTAAGTAAAACTAGTATGACGCTTAAGTGCGATATATTGCTAGTAAAGTTACCATTAATTATCTAGAATGATAAGGATCATGTGATTCGTGTGTATAAATGATGGTATAATATTATTACAATATCAAGTAGGCATATATCTAAACTTAAGTTTAACATATATTTGTATAACAAGTAGGTTTAATATGATCAAAAATATTGACTCGTCGAGCTCACAGGCTGGTTGGTCTTGGAACTCTTGAGTTTGCTCAAACTGGGGCTCTTCCGCGTCCTCGTACTCTACTCGGATGATCGCATCGGAAAACGAACAAATAGACGAGCAAAACAAATAAATACGAATAAAAATTCAAATTTACTCCAAATTGAACAAAACCACTGCCATTAGATAGATCTTGAATTTTAAAAAAATAGAAACAAATTTTATAAAATTGGAGCTAAAACAAATGAGAACGAGTCCTTCAAAATTTAAACCATGATTTAATCCAAGAAAAAGACAGAGAAGAGAGGTTACCCTCATTGACATTGGGGGCCCACAAATTTTATTTAAATTTACAAGTTAATTTCTTACTGAAAATCTTTACTAAGGCTGAAAGCTGGGTCCTACTAGATTTTAAATTAATTTGATTTACTTCTTAAAAGAAAAAGCTCTACGACTGATAGGTAGGACCCTTCTATTGTGCAAACAGTAAAACGGGGCCACTTGTCAGTTGCTTAAACCTTAAACTAACCGGTTAAAATATTTTTAAGAGTCGGCGAGGCCCACATATCAGTGGGATGAGCTCTAATTAAACAGGAATGGCTACTGATATGTTATTAATGCTTAACTAACTATGGCTTAAATCCTAATGGCTTCGCTACAGTGCTTCTTCCTCGCTGGCAAGGGAGACCATGGCGGCTAGAGGCATGCCCAAAAAAAGAACCATTGACTCCGCATGCACCTCTAGGTGAGGTATCGTGACCCAATTTCGAGGCTAGGGGGCGGCAGTGAGCTCGTGCGGCGGTGCTAGGCTAAGCATGGCATAGTGGCGCTATAGGGTATTAGAGCCCAATTTGTTGCTACGGGAGCATCATTGTATGGTGAGAAACGTACCCGAGGTGATCCCGAAATACGTAGGGCTAGTGAGTGGCTTAGCGTTGGGCGAGCGCATGTGGTGTGTGGCCAGGGCACATCTGGCATGGTATGGACCGGTACAGTGCGTTCTAGGCTGGGCCAGGGGCTAACTGGGCCGGGCTAAGGCCTGACATGCCGAGAGGAGGCGGGGTGGGCTGGGTTTTGAAATTTGAAAATTTTTGAATTTTAAGTGAGCTTTGAGAGGGGCTTTTCGAATTCAAACTTACTTTTAAAATCTCATTTCAAGAAATTTTGAAATCCTAAAAATGGGGTGTTACACCCGTTTGCTTTGAGGAATTAGCTAAGGCACGCACAGTACTTTTGGCCGTGCGCCGCGCGTCCTATGTCCGCCACACGCCCACGCCAAGGATGGAGCGTGAGTTCGCTCCGCTCCGCCGCCGTCCCCCGTCTGTATTTGGCCCCACCACCGCGCGCACCCGAACGAACGTCCGCACACACAGTGTATCGGCGCGAGCGCGACGGCACGCGCGCTCACGCGCACGCACTCTCCTCCGGTCTCCACATCACGCAACTTCTTTTGGTTCACAGACGCGCCAAGCCATTGCCGAGGCCCGTTCACGTCGCGTCGCGCCACGCCACGCCACGCCTGGGCCCGGCGCGCGCAGACGCCGAACGCTCGACGGGCCGCCAATTCACGTTCTCGGCTTCCCCGCATGAGAGCAAGTACAATAGTATAGCTAACTAGTGGCTATAACACTTGTCTATTTTATATATAGCCTTTGAAAAAAATAGTTCATACAATAAGGTAGCTATTACAATAACTATTTGGCCCCACGTGTAAGAGAGTGAAATGCATATTTTTACGTGCTATAGCTAGCTGTAATTTAGTAGCCAGCTTCCTTCTCTCTCTTTCTTTCTCTCTCTGCCACGTAAGATTTGGTTGATATTATATTTGCTATAGTCTGCTGACTAAATCTTATTGTACCTGCTCTGACATGACAACCGTGGGCCGAGCAACCAACGGCACCGTGCCGCTCCACCGAGGCTGCCCTTCCTCTCCTCTCCATTCGAATCATGACATATGGTCATGCAAAGAGGTGGTTGGGATTGGAAAGGTCTAACATGGGGATAGATCCCATTTGAAACTTAGGATTTTTTTTTCCTAATTCCTACTATAATTGAACTGTGCTCATTTTAGCTTTAGCTTCTGACTTCTATCTTATAAGGGCGTCTCCAACAGCTGGCTATTTAGTTAGCTAGATCTGATGTGGCAAGGAAAAAGTAGGAGAGAGAGTAGTCACTAGCGACGAGCAAATAGCTGATCTATTTCACGTAGTCCAAGAACATGAGAGAGGAGCATGTGGGCCCAACAGTATAAAATAGTCTTTACTTTTGTCTCTCACCTCCACGTCAGCTGACTATATAGCTAGTACTAGCTATTACCATTGCGGACGCCCTAATTCACTATTTCTTAATTTCATCTTTTTCTAGCCTTTTGTCTTTTTAGGGTTTTTTTTGTCTTTTCTTTTTTCCTGTATTCCTTCGTATTATCCGTGATGGGCTAACCTTTTTATTTTTAATTTTTTAATTTAATTATGTTAAATAAGTCACCATCAGCTATAATAAAAAATAAACCAGATACAGTGAAAAAATCATAAACCATCGTTAAACTAAGCACCCTATATATTCATGTGAAATTCTCTGAGTTCCAAACTGGCCCTAAAGGTGATGAGGTCTCGTAAGATTTTCCTTCATGCTTCACTATATTAGTACTACTTACCTTGACAGTTTGACAGCTACACTCGTGTTGCAAAAGTGTGAAACGTGAGTGAAACGCTGTTTCAAGGGTACTTGTTCAACTTCAGTTGATAATGTACGATCGATATACTGTCCTTCAAAAGATGGCAGGTTGGGTTGGAATGAAACTAGACCTGTATTATATATATGCATGTAACGTGCCGGTTCCTTAAATCTCTTTTCAGAGTGAGACCATGAACTAAGTCCAAAGAATTTCCCTCTGCGACAGCGACAAGCAAAAATGATCTCGCACAAAGAGGAGCTCTCTGGACTTCACAATTACACCACCTTAATTGGGAACAGATTTCCCTCTTGCTCTCTCTCTCTCTCTCTCTCTCTCTCTCTATTTCCCTTCTCTCTTCACCGTCAATTTTGCAAAAAATCAACTGACCAAACAGTTCTTGGTCATCCAGGCATGCGGCGTGCAGATGATGTAGCATCACTTCATTCTTTTCTTGTACACATTTTTCTCAGAGGTAACATGAGTGAGAAACATTCATGTATACGTGGACGATCCCACCTGCCTTCTCTTGCAAATGACTGGAGCAATCAGCATCCATACTGCAAGTGCGAGCATTGGTCAGTGAACACAGCGCACATACAGTTTCAACTTTCAATGCAGCAAAGATACAATACAAATTTGGTTCTGTGAACAAATGCTCTGACAACGTGTTGCTCAGCTCACTGGGGTTCAGGGATTTGTTCACTTACTGTACACGATTGCTGCTAGCCATGCGTTAGCAACACGTACCCATGTACTCGCCCAGCCAACATCTATTGTCCACCTGAGGTAATGATCATAATGTTTTTCAAATTTAGACAACATAGTATTAGTCCATATATGCACTTGTGTTTGGAGTAAATTAACTACATTGTCAAACAGATCAAATTTTTTGTAGTAGTTTATCACTGCATAAATATCTTTCTGAAATTAAAGAGAGTGGAGTTTGTCTGAACTTACTTTTCCATGGTTTGATGCGCATTCCAACCAACAAAGATCATGGCAAAGTACATGGCGCCCATGGCAAACACGAAATGGAAGAAACCAAACCCGTAGGGGGTATCGTCTTCTGACTCAACTTCAGTCTTCTTGAACTGCAAATGCTTAGAGGCAGATCAATTTGAATCGTGTGCTTCACCCATCTGGTGATCAATTCAATACAGCTGACAACATACCTGGAAGCATTTAGAATCTATTCCCGTGGAGAAAGTCGCCATGACGATGACAATAACCGCGATAACAAAACTCTGCAGAAGTCGACATTTCGTTTTTCAGTTAGAACTGACATCATCTTTAGTGCATTAAAAATGTTTGCAAATAAAGTTTTAATTTCATATTATTCGATTTGAATGAAATGCTTGGGTGAGTGGAATGACTTGTGATAAGTTCAAATGGTTTTAGTTGATATTTCAAGATTTTGTTTAATATATCCATCCCAAACGTCTTCATACCAGCCATATCAAATATGAATATACAAATTTACGTACAGTAAACCGGAGTCCTATAACCTGAAAAGACTGAATTAGCTGGTGACAAATGAGCACCTCTAAAATAAAAGGATGTGTGCCATTCGCGTGTGTAGATTTCCTAAATTTTTGTACATGCATTCTAAAAAATGACATCGATGAAAATTGGATTTGTTAACAAAAGCTTCTTTATATAGATAACCAAGTACGTCTCGAGGAAAATAAATTGATTTTTTTTCAAAAAAACCCTCGACCACAACACATAATAGCAAAATATGCTTTAAGGAGAACCTCCATGTTTTTCTTTGTAAAGTCGGCCTTAAGATTGTTGAGATAGTTTGTTACAATCTTCTGCAATGTGTAAGGCTGCAGTGGATATTAAGATCGGCCCATGTTGTTATAAAAAAATTCAATAAATATCGGTCTCTTTTTTCAGTTTGTGACTTAGTTTATGCTTTCTTTCGAATAAACAAACGGGACGTCTTTTCCGCCATCTTTTCGAAGCGGCTTATCAAGACAACTTTTTTAAAATGGCTTATCAACATTTAATTCATTCATACCGGCACTTATGTTAGACCCAAAATCTATTAGCCGTAGCCGAAAAGAATTATCCATCCTTTCCATCCTCTCTTCCTTTCTTACTCTTCCTTTCTTCCTTTGATTATAATGTGGGAACTGTTAGTCGCTGGACTCTTGCTCTTGGTGATAGCAAGATCCTTACTCTCATGGAGAGGATGACACTAGGAGATGGGGCAAGTTTTCTTGTTTATTGCTCACACAATGCCATGCCAACCTGAGGGGTTGGGGATACAAATTTATAGGCTGAGAACCAGCCAAGCATATGCTACGATGCTATCCTAGATGTTATCCTAAAGCGGTCAATATGCTGTCCTAAAGCAGATGTTGTCCTAAAAGCAGATGCTGTCCTAAAGCAGATGCTGTCCTAAAGCAAAAGCAGATGCTGTCCTAAAAGCAGATGCTGTCCTAAAGCAAAAGCAGATGCTGTCCTAAAAGCAGATGCTGTCCTAAAGCGATCAAAAACAAAAACTACCACAGCCCCACAAAGACCACGATGCAGAGACTTATTCATCATTCTCCCCTAAGTCTTGTGCGTGCGTCTTGTGGGAGGGTTGAACTGACTGATCTTGGAGCAGAGCTCAAGGAACTTGATCCTTCCAAGAGGCTTGGTGAGCAGATCCGCAAGTCGATCCGTGGTGTTGATGTAGCTTGCCTTGATGCTTCCTTCATCCAGCACCTCGGATGAAATGATATTTCACCCGGATGTGCTTGCTCCGCTCATGAAAACGGGTTCTTTGCCGTGGCTAGAGCGGACTTGTTGTCCACCCCGAGCTCCATCGCTTGATGTCCCCGCGAGAGATCACCAGCGATCGAGCGAGCCGAGTGCTCGAGTCGGCGGTGGAAGCCGCTATGTACTCGGCCTCACGGTGGACAGGCCACCACCGCCGCTTGATCGATCGCGATGAACGAGACACTTGCCGAGGAAGAAGAGAATCCGCTTGTGCTCTTGCTGGTGTCGATGTCGCCGCGTGGTCGCTGTCGCTGTGCAGACGAACGGCGTGCGCGCAGGACACTCGGGTAATGGAGGCCGTGGTCAAGAGTCCCGCAACGTAGCGGATGATCCTCTTCACACCTGCGATGCTCCGTCGTCGGCCGTTGCATGAACCGACTAACGAGCCGACGGAGAATGCCAAGTCCGGTCGTGTGTGGGCGAGGTAGCGAAGGCTCCCACAAGACGCCAGATCTGCGAGCGCCCACCTCTTCCGTCGTCTTTGTCGCGGCTCGACTTCAGCCTCTCCTCCATTAGAGTGAGAGCTGGATTGCGATCGGTGAGCCCGGCTAGCTCAACGACGCGCTTGGCGTGGGCCTGTCAGCCGAGCGTGATCCCGGAATCATCCCGGTGCACCTCGATCCCTAAGTAGAAGGAGAGAGACCCTGTGTCACTCATCCGGAAGGTGGCCTTCATCTCTTCCTTGAATGCCGCCACCTCGCATCCTTGGTGCCGGTGATCACCAAGTCGCCGACGAGACACCCACCGCCAGGCGTTGCCGCTTTGCCCCGCCGTAGATCGCACTGCGTGCGCTCTGCTGGAACCCCATTTGCTTGAGGGTGGAGTCCACAGCGTTCCACGCCCTCGGTGCTCGTCGCAAGCCATAGAGGGCCTTGCGCAGCGAGCACCTGCCCTCCTTGCCGGGATCGCAAATCCCGGCGGTGATGCACGAGACCTCCTCCTTCAAGTCGCCGTTAAGAAATGCCGACTTGACATCCATGTGATGAACACGCCACCTTTCCGGGCAGCTAGCGCAGGAGGAGTCGACGGACTCCATCCGCGCGACGGGTGCGTAAAGCGCCATCGGTCGACCCCTCCCGCCGCACGGCCTCGTGCCAAGCGAGCCTTGTGCTTGACGATGGCGCGGCTTCATCCCGCCGGCGAACACCCACTTAAGGGTGATCGCGCGGTGACCGGCAGAAGATCCGCCGACTCCCACGTCGGTTCGCTCGACGGCGTCCATCTCTCGCTTCATCGCGACACGGGTAGCTCGCCGAGGATGTTGTCCATGGTACGATAAGCGCGAGGCTCGCTGCGCCGTGGTAGGCGCCGACGCGGTCCTCGTCGTGGGACGGGCGAGTAGCGAACTCCACCATGCGCTCCTCATCGTGGACCGGCCGTTGGGGCCGATTCGGTGGTGTGGCGCCGGTGCGGGAGAGTGGTGAGCCGGTGGTGAAGGGTGGGGCGAGCGGTGCCGAAGGTGGTGGAGCACCGCCGGAGCCGGGTGGCGAGCAAGGTGTCGAGGTGGGCGAGCTCGGTGAAGACGAGCCGCTAGCTCCCGGCTTCTCGAAGTGGGACGTGAGTCGACAACAAAGTCCACGAGTCGAGGCCGAACCGTCGCCCACCACCTTGTCCCACGCCCACCGCCCTTCATCGAACACGGCGTCACGCGAGATGCGGACGCCTTGCGGTGACAGGTCGAGGATGCGGTAGGCCTTCGAGCCCTCCGCAGAGCCGATGAACACTCCGAGTGCTCCTCGCCGCCGAGCTTGCCGATGTGGCCAAGCTCCTTGCGTAACGCGAGGGAGCCAAGACCCGCAAGTGGGAGACCGCCGGCTTGCGCCATGCCAAGCCTCGTGCGGCGTCCTGCCGCCGAGCGCCAGTAGTAAGCGAGCGGTTGAGGATGTAGGCGGCCGCCACCACCGCCTCTCCCGTAAGACGGCCGGCATCCCCTGCGCTGAGGAGGGCCCGAGCCATCCCCACAACCGTCTGGTTGCGCTCGGCGACGCCGCTTCTGCTGCGGCTGTACGGCGCGGAGTAGTGGCGTGAATGCCCTCATCGCCGCGAGACGACGCGAATTCAGCGCCGTGAATTCGCGCCGTTGTTCTGTGCGCAACACGCGCAGCTTGCGACCGCACTCGCCTCCGCGAGCAGCTGCGTGCGCTGATGGCGCCCGCACCTCTCCTTGCCGCCGAGGACCATCACCCACATGTAGCGGGAGAGGTCGCCGACGAGCAGCAGGAAGTAGCGTCGTCCTCCCGGTGTGGCGGTGTCACGGCCACACAAGTCCCGTGCACGAGCTCGAGCCTCTCCTTGGCTCGAAACTACTTCTTTGGGAAAGGAGTCGCCCGCTTCGCCGTCAACACGGCGTCGCGCAGCTGCTCCACATGGTCAAGGCACGGCAGCCTCGCACCATTTCCGTGGCACCGAGCCGCCGTGGCCTCGAAGTGAAGGTGCCCAAAGCGCTGCGTGCCATCGCCACGCCTCGTCGTCCCGGACGAGTGCGAGACAGAGGGGTTGTGCCACCGCACGTGAAGAGTGTAGAGTCGATTTGCGCCTCGGTTACCTTGGCAAGGAGGCGCGTCGAAGATCCCAAATTCGCGACACCGTGCTCGATCTCGACACGCGAGCCGTTCTCATCCCACCGTCCCAAGCCGATGATGGAGTTCCGCAGATCGGGGATGTAGTAGACGCCGGTGAGCGGCGGTGCTCGCCGATCTTGGCGGCGAAGACGACAGGCCGACGCCCTTGATCTCCACGGCGGGCGTCGCGAACTTGACGGTGCCTCGAGCGCTGAGTCGAGCTCGAGAAGAACTCCGCCGCCCGGTCATGTGGTGGGTGGCGCCGGTGTCGAGGCACCACCCGTCGGTCTTGTCATTGCGGGCGCCGCCGAGGAGGCGTGTGCTTTTGGCTCGTCAAGGTGGAGGAGAGCCATCGCGGCGGTGCGGCGGAGGTAGTTCGATGCTCGCATGAGCAATGAACAGGACCGCCGCTCCTCCTCCTCCGCTTGCGCGGACGTGGGCCGGCGCGTCGTGGTCGTCGACACTCCTTGGCCCAATGACCAAGCTTGCCGCAGCTTGTGGCAAGAGTCGTCTCGTCGCCGCTTTTGCTTGCCGCATCGCCGCCTGGCGCCTTTGCGGCTTGCCGCGCTTGCCACTCTTGCGCGCGTCGTGGAAGAAGGCTCCCCTTCTTCTTGTCACCTTGGCCGTGACCCACCGCTCCCGAGTGAGGAGGAGCTTCCGCCAATGGTGACGGGTCCCAGAGGCTCGTGGCTCATCGATGTCGACGACCTTGAGGCGACCTAACGCCTCCTCGATGGTCATCGTGGAAGGTCAGCAGAGACCCGATCGAGCGAGCCATCCGCTTGTACTTCTCGGGACGCAGCGGAAGAGCTTCTCCACGCTCTCTCCTCGCCGTAGGTGTCGTCGCGAACCGCACCAACTTGTGCAACAGAGTGTTGAGACGGAGAGCAAAGTCATCAACGTCCTCACACGCTTGAAGGCCGTGCACTCCCCTCCGCGCGCGAGTGCTGCGGTGTAGACTCTGGCGCGCGCCGGCCGCCGATGCGTCTTGCGGCGATGGCGTCCCAAGCCTCTTTGGCGATCCGCTTGTTGGTAGCGAGAGCGCATCTCGGGCGGGCTGCGGCGATGAGAGCATCCAGCGCCGTCGATCTGGTCGTGGTCGGCGCCGCCGCTCGATCGCATCCCACATATGCCGCACCGAGCTTCACCCTCATCACCGCAGCCCACTCGGCGTAGTTGGTCTTGGTGAGGGTAGGCCACCGCCGCCGGGCCGACGTCCCTCGACGACACTGGTACTCGTGGTGACCACGGTACGAACCGGGGGAGAGCCGCGTTACGTGAGGGCCGCTCCGTCGACCGTCACGCGCCGCCGTGCATGCCTCCTCCAGAGCGCCACCGCCGTGCGCGCCTTCGGGAGAGCCGCCGCCCGCCGCGCGTCGCGCTATGCCGCTGCCGTCGCTGCGTGGCGTCGCGGCTGCCCATTGCGCCGTTCGCCCTTGCGCTGCCTCCTCTCCAGGTGAGGTCGCGTCGGCGCTGTCATCACGCCAGAGCCGAGCTGCTGTTTGCCGCAGAGCCTTGACCTCTGCGATGCCGCGACGCGCTGCATCTGCCGCCGCCGCCGCTTCCACCTCCGCTGCCGCCGCCGCTCCCGCTGGCCGCACTTTGACGCCCTTTCCGCCGCGCAGCCGTCTTTGCCGCCGCTGCCGCGCTGCTGCTGCTGCGCGACGAGCTCGGCCGTCGGCCGACGCCGCATGCTCGAGGCGGCCGAAGGCCGAGATCGCCTGCGGACATGGCGCGCTCATCGGGGCTGTGCGTGGAGAGGGCGCCGACGAGTCTTTGCCGCCTCCGGAGAGAGTGGCGGGGACAGCCGGAGCTGCTGCCGCATCGGGCCGGGCTGCTGCGAGGCGGAGAAGGAGATGAGCAGAGATGCTCAGCTACAGAGGATACTAAGGCTCGATACCACTTGTTAGTCGTTGGACTCTTGCTCTTGGTGATAGCAAGATCCTTACTCTCATGGAGAGGATGACACTAGGAGATGTGGCAAGTTTTCTTGTTTATTGCTCACACAATGCCATGCCAACCTGAGGGTTGGGGATACAAATTTATAGGTGAGAACCAGCCAAGCATATGCTGCGATGCTATCCTAGATGCTGTCCTAAAGCGGTCAATATGCTGTCCTAAAGCAGATGCTGTCCTAAAAGCAGATGCTGTCCTAAAGCAGATGCTGTCCTAAAAGCAGATGCTGTCCTAAAGCAAAAGCAGATGCTGTCCTAAAAGCAGATGATGTCCTAAAGCAGTCAAAAAACAAAAACTACCACAGCCCCACAAAGACCACAGTACAGAGACTTATTCATCAGGAACATCTAAAATCCAAGGGTTCTGATTTATTAACTATGATTAGAATCCATGGAATTAATAATGCGAGGACATCTAAAATCCAGTGGTTCTGGTTTACTAACTATAATTAGGGTTCATAGAATTAAAGGTCGGATGTTTTTCTTTTTTGTGAGAATTTATATCTATTTCTCTTCTCTCTTAGCAACTCGAAAACATCTGTCATTGGTTTTTAGTAATGAAGAGAAGCCAGTTCATCATACTAGTACGCAGTAAGTTGATGCCATTTTTTCCTTCGGTAAATTTTCTGAGCTATCACTAAAGATAAGAAGCATCACTGAAGAGGGCTCTAAGAATGTGTTTACCGTGATGTTGAGCCAATGTGCACTTGTTGCAGCTTCTGCTTTCTTGTTGCAAATCTCTGTGTGTGGCTCACTATTTGTGGGGTAAATTTACAGCACAAAAAAATGAGGAAGGAACTTGTATCATGAAATGGGCTAGTTTGATATGCAATCACATCGATCAGAATTCAGATTTGAATCTTTACCTTCTAATTGCTGACCAGCACAGGAACACAACGTACACTCCCATCAGCCCTGGTGCCAGATAGCCTGCCTTTACCTGATTTTGAGAACAGTGAAATTTGATCATAAATCTTGGTCAACATCTCAATTGATAACAACATTTTATTGGAGAGTGTGTTTACCTTGGAGTTCAATGAGATGCAGGACATGAGCTGTACAAGCACCAGTGTGATGGTGATGAACAGAATGTTCAGCTTGCAGGTCGGCCTCGGCGCGTACCAGACGTACATCAGAACAATCCCTACGATAGATCCAACATACGCTACAATGGAGATCACAAGCACCTGCATGTGGCTGCCAATTCAACCATATACATACTGCCACTGTTAGATTACGGCGTCAGATGGTAACCATACACAACAACTTGGTCTGGACAAGCCTACCATCTCTTGAGGTTTATCTCTGACCGGCAACAGTCGTTGAGCCATGTGATGAAGCTGGTCACACTGATTAGTTGAATAATGAGAAATGCCCTGTTTAATTCCAAGGCAAATAAAGACGTATCCTTGAAACCTAAACTGAAGAACAAGAAATGCCTGAAAAAGGCAGGCATGCGTGTGATGTACCCTGCTCCAAAATGCGCGACCTTCCCTGGGAAAAAAATTCAGACAAACACACCATCATCATCAATGGCATGCAAGAGGCAGTTTTAAGAGCAAAGAGGTGACCAGAGGGAGGCAGACAGATCTAGCGGCGGAACTGACCGTAGAGCTGGATGAAGGGCGACGACACGAAGAAGGAGATCACCGTGAAGCCCATCCACAGGACGATCTTGGCCGGCCACCACTCGGAGTGCCACGAGTTCCGGCAGTCCTGCACCTTCCTCGTGTTCACGGTCGACAGGAACATGACGAAGAAGAAGAGCTGATCAAAAACATCTTGTCAAGGACAACATGCCACCGTACCTACTGCTCCAAGAACATGAAAATTTCTGAATTCCGAATCATTTCCAAGGATACGAAGCAGCCGAGGCTGATCCGCAGCACGCCCTCCGCTCCGAGGCAGTACCGCGCGCCCTGGCAACCCTTGAGGCGCTGGAGCTCGGAGAGGGCGGAGTTGCCGTAGTCGCGGATGGTCCAGGCGAGGAGGTTGGTGACGAGGAAGATGAGCGCGTAGACGTAGCGCGCCATCATGGGGTTCGGGCAGAGGCACAGGTGCGCGCAGCACGAGTCCTCCATGAACCGGATGTACCTCTCCCTTGACCCGCTCCTCTGGCCGCCGCCGCCTTCCCTCTCCCCCGGCGTCACGCCGCCGCCGCCGTGGACCGCCATGCCCTCTTCGCTGTCCATGCTGCTGCAAAGTGTCATCCCAAGAACAGCACTGCTGCTTCCTGCACACGCACAATCCCACACAAGATTCACATCACACGCGAGTTGCGGCACGAGATCGTTCGTTCGTTGCGTACGCGTCGATCGCCTGTCATCCTCGCCGCCTCGGCGCGCGTGATCGAAAACGATGTGTTCCTTTGCACCAAAGCCATCATCCCGAAAGAGTGTTGTTCTTGTCTTGCTTTATGGGCAAGACTACTACCGCCGCTGCTTGCTTCGACCAGCGAGCGCTCCAGTTTGACTCGCTTTGACCAACAAATTTGTCATAACTCATAACTGACTAACCGTGACAGTCGTAACCGTTACCCCTAAGTTTGCAAGGCAAGAAAAACATTTAATTTTGCTTTTACTTGTCCCGTTTCGGCTTCATTCCCCAGCTTCCAATAGTTAAGATTGTGTTCAACTGCTCAAGAATCATTGAAGGTTTCTTCCAAAGCTTACATATTGTGGTGTCTAATTTCACTATCTTGACAGGGATGGGGGATATATAAAGAGGTGAAAGGCAACTAAAAGGAAAGGTAACCCAGAGAAGAGGAATGTGTACTAGTAACGAGCTTGGCTTTAAAGGAAGAATAGGATTAAAGATGGAGATAAAGAAAGCTCCATGGACTGGAGACTGGAGGAGGATGCACAATTGCCCATGGCCTTTTTGTGCCTATCATGTGGAGCTTTGCATGTTTGTAGAAAAAGAGCAAAGCTGCAAAGCAAAGCATACAATGATGGTGGAGTTGAAGGAGGGAAATCAAAGGAAGCTAGGTGAAATTCCCTAGGAAATATATACCAGTTGTTAAGGGTATTTAAGTCTTTTCTTGTTTTCTAGGGTTTGTGTCCATTGTACTATATAAGCCACATAGGCTATTGCAATAGATTTATGCTTTAAGGTTTCTTACATGCTATCAGAGCCTAGATTTTGAATTTAGTCTCTGCTCGGGCCATCACTGGTCACCGTCGGCCGCCGCCACCCCCAGGTGGAGTGTGCTCCACTTCCCAGGGGAGGCCACCTCCTTCCACCCCAAGCCCACACCACTGCCAGCCACCTTCGCGCTAGATCCGGACGCATCCAGCCTCCTCACGCCAGATACGGCCAGCTCTGGCACCGGCCGCGCTTCGCGCCGCTACTTCAGCGCTGGGTGGCCACTTCTTCGACAGCTCCTTTAGTGAATCTTCGCTAGTCACCGGATCTCGTCGCCCATGCGGCTCCACCTCGCGCTCTTTGGGCCGCCGCCAGGCCCTCTTGGCCTGCTCTTCCGCTGTCGGCAACACACCGCCCGGATCTGGATGCCTCCATGCTAGATCCATGCGAATCTAAGCCACCTCATCTCCCAGCAACTGCCAGCTCCTTCTGGCCTCCCCGGTGTTGTCCCAACTGTCGGATCCTGTCGTCGCCAGATCCCTCCGCTACTTGAGCCTCTCCGCTGCGCCAAGCTAACCCAAGCCCGGATCTATGCCGCTTGCACCGGATCCAGACTCACCTCGCCTGGATCCAGGCGCCTCCACACCGGATCCTACCGTCCCGCCTAAAGTTGACATCGCCATCCTCTTCTTGAGCCGCCACCACCATCCTTCTTTTGGACCGCTGTCGTCGCTCTCTTCTTCTGGCCACTGGCCGTCTACCTTCCCCTCACGTTGCCGCCGAGGAGAGGAAAGGGAGGCGGCAAAGTTGAGGTAGAAGGCGAGGGCAACGTGTGCCGTCACTTGGTTGGTGCCATCGGTGTAGAAGTGGGGATCCATCGGCGCCATGGCTACTTTGGCCGAGGAGATGGAGATGGCTCAGATGGGAATGGGAATGGCCCGAATTGGTGGCCTCTCGGTGTTTTTGTGATGGCATTCGAAATCCTATTGAGAATGGGATCATCAACAACATGTTGGACCTCGAACCTGCTGCTGCTTAGTACCTTGAGTCTTTTGTTTAATCTTCTGTTGCGTCCATTCAAATCAGTATTATCTATCTTTGAATTTGTCAAAGCTGTGCGGGTCTACAAAATCCTTGTCAGTCAGCCGATTGCTTTGCTAGCTACAGTTCATCCTCTCGGATGCGTATGGTCATCTCCTTCCTTTCGCATAGCCGTAGATCGTAGAAGTCTTCATGATGCCACCGCTTCTCTTTGAGCAGCCACACCGAGCTTCTAAGGCTGTTGCGCTTTTCTGCACTGCGCCTCCGTTGCGCTTCTTGTGCATAGCACCGCCACCGTCTCGGGCTTCGATCTGTCCTGCTGCTTCTATCTTCCTCTTCAGTTTGATTTGACAGCTCTCTACTTGTGTCACTTTACATATCCTCTTCATCGTGTTATCATGGTCGACTTTGTTCCCGCTTACCTCTACCTTCTCAGCTCCTGCACTTTATGCTTTATGGGTTACTGCACGATTTCGGATGGGAGGCGATCTTTCCGACATAATTTTTCAAGAGTTGCATGTTTTGATGACATCTTCAAGCCACAAATTTTGGATTTCCCTATTTTATTATCAATACTTTTCAAATGTAATACTATTGCATATGCCTTACATTTGAGAGGGGGTGTTAAGGGTATTTAGGTCCTTTTCTATTTTCTAAGGTTTGTGTCCATTGTACTTGTCGATGTTTTAATATCGATTTTACGTATGATTTGTTTGGATTCGGGGGAACTCTTAGAAGACTCGGTGTATGCGCATCAAAGTAGAGACACAGAAAACTTTATCCTAGTTCAGGCCTTCTCCTAAAAGAATAACAACTCTACGTCTAGTGTAATTGCTAATTGCTAGAAAGTAGATTACAACAGAGAATTATACGAATATAATAACGCAATAATTTGAGAATTATTCTATCCTTATCAGTACTATATAAGTATTATGGACTATTGTAATATATTTATCCTTCAAGATTTTTTACACCAGTAACTGACTAACTGTGCTCACTTAAAGTGATAATTTGTGTTGGTGTGCATGCTTTGTGTAATTTTGCGCTTGCAACTAGTGGTGGTACCTCCGTGCCGCCTCTGAAAATATTAGTGCCGATTGACCTGGTTGGAATAGTTTGGTGCAGAGGATCTGATAAAGTTTTCCAGATATTATCCTTTGCCTAATCCTGTCCTCTTTTGTCGTGCAGCCAAGTTGTTGCTAGTAAACTCAACTCTGAAATCTGAATCGTTTCTCGTCGGAGCTAGGTTGCACGTATATCCTGTTCTTTCCAGATTTTAGCTACGGTTTTTAATTTTTCTATAATAATTAGCTTTAAATATAGTGTATTTTAAAGATAAAGTCTATTAGTTAATTATAGTATATACTGTACCGACTTCATTTATATCGGCAAAAACTACACGTGAGTTTCAGTTACTCTGTAATCTCTCATATGAATAGTCCAAAAATCATAAATTACAGCTAAAAGCCATAAGGCTCGGCAAAAAGAACACCCCCGTAGTCGGTCATAATTTAAGCTAGATATTTTTGAATTCTGCGTAACAGAGGGTCTTCTCTCTAGCCAATCCCATCTCTCTCTCTCTTTTTACTTTCTCCTGTTCTCTGTATTGACAGACTGACAGAATTTCATACAGCCGGTCCGCGATATGAACATAGAAATACAGAAAAGAGGCCAAGCATGTACAGTAATAAAACATCATGCATCTTGACGCTCTTGTGAGCAATAGCTCATCGCGCACACGATTGAACTTAATAATACCGTGTTGCAAAAACTAGCTAGCTCAAATGAACAAGCAATTAATCAAGAAAGAAGTAGGAAAGAACATGTTTGTGTCTCAATTAGAAGCAGCAGCAGCAGCAACAACGCACCTTGCATCCAGGTCGATGCATCTACCGGTCCAGAATCCGTTCCCCTGTCGTAGCAGCTGTTGGAAGAAGGAATCAAAGAAAGATTGTCAAGCAGGATGAGAGATCGCGTGAAGAATATATTTCTAATGAGTAATTGGTATTTTGGTTAAGTTAAATTTAAATTTTGTAAAGGTTTTAAAATTTTTTAATTTCAGATTGTGCTGTTAGGTTCAGATGATCTGACCGTCATCGGACGAGTGGTTAGAACTCTTATCTTATTTTGTAAAATATAGTTAGTGCAATCTGAACTTAATAAGTCTTATATCATTTGAGTAAAGATTTTAAATATTATCAAAAAATTTAAACGATCATTCACTCCCGACCACGAAAAGCAAAAACCAAATGCTCTTGCGTATGCCGGCATGCCGCAGCAATCTACCCCAACAGCGAAACTGATCGAAGAAACCTCTCTCACCCATATTTCGCGAAACAAATCATATATAAAAAGGCAATCTCAAGTGCAACAGAACAAACAGCTCGACACTTTTTTGTTTGCGAGGAGAACAAAAGAGCTCAATACTGAATTACCTACTGATCGCGCATGCAGGATCACGAGCGAACAAGAAGGCGATCGGCTCGCATGCACACGGAGTCGAGGAAGCAGCAGAAGAGAAGCCAGGCCCTGTCCTCCTAGAAGCAGCCTGCCTCCTCCACGCGTTCCATTGTTGCTGCCGTTCGTTGCCAATGGCAATGGTGGCAGTGGCCTGAATGCTAGCTTGGCTTTTATTCTAGCGCCGAGGAGGTGGGCAATTCAAGAGGTGGAGGAATGAGCGGGCGCAGCCGCAGAGTGGAGGCGGCGGTGCTCCCTTTTTCTCCCGCCGCAGGCAGGGCGGCCGGCTCACATAAATTTACTGCTCCCTGCCGGTGGTTTTGGCTTCGTTCGTGGTGTCCCCAATGTAAATGCATGTATCACGAACTCCACCTCCGTCTCTCCTTTAACGTCCCACGTTTTCGAACTAACCAAATCAACGTAATTAACATATTAATAACAATTAAGTGATCAAATTAATATTAGGGATCAAATTCTTTAGTTCGATTATTGTCAAGGAAATTCCAATTAACGAATGCGAGTAAATAAACCTAACATATTGTATTGCAAATCAAAACTCAGTTATCCATTATCATTAATTCACACTTACAATGGAGAGAATTAATTACAAAGGGAAAACCATCTCATGCATACTCATTTACATTCGGATCAACAGAGAATAGAAATTACATTCATACTAATACACATTTTCTTCTATACATCAATATTAAGAGAAAGGCAAAGTTACATTCATATCATCTCATACATTAGGATTCACCGTCGAACCAACACCGCACCGCTATTTCTTTGTGAGTAAATTAGTACTTAAGATGCCCAAAAAGATCGAACAAAAGAACAAATAAAACTAAGCGAACCAAAGAAGGAAAGAGAGATTGCCGTCAAAGCCCTAGAGGTTAAGTTCGGGCAGGGCAGACCGTTCACGGAGATACCTGACCGTCCGGGGGTCAATCAACACCTCTCACAATCATAGTGTCATCACTCGGCATAAACAAACCTGAGTTATTCTTAAAAAACATAGAAACCTATTCATCAGTCATGGCTGGTATTACCTTTAGGTACTTAATTTCAATAGCAGTAAAGCTGAATTTAGAAATGAAATTGATGGATGTGGTAACTACATACTTTTATGGAAACTTGTATTTAGACATTTATATGAAGGCGCCTAAAGATATCTATGTTCCAAACTAAGACAAAGCAAATAGAAACATTTATAGTGTAAAACTCAGGAAATCACTGTACGGGCATAAGCAATCAAACAAAATGTATAATCGGTTAAGCGACTTTCTATACAAGAAAGGCTACACGAACAATGAGGATTGTCCCTGTGTATTTATACGACGATCCCATAATGCATTTTGTATAATCTTAGTATATGTAGATGATCTAAATATCATCGAAATCTTGGAAGATATAAAGGAGGCGAGTTGTTACCTGGAGTTAGAATTCGAAATGAAAGATTTGGGTAAAACCAAATATTGCCTAGACTTGCGGCTTGAGCATGTCCCTGAAGGAATATATTAGTACATCACTCCGCATACACTCAAAAGATGTTAGAAAGGTTTGGCTGTGAAAAGGCGTACCCATTGAAAGTACCGATGATAAGGAGATCTTTACAGCAAAATAAAGATCCATACAGACCTAGAGAAGAGGGGGAAGAAGTCATAGGACCGGAATTCCCATACTTAAGTGCAATATGAGCACTTATGTATTTAGCAAACTAAACTAAACTGGATATCGCATTTGCCATAAACCTATTAGCAATTTATAGTGTAGAACCTACCAAAAGGCATTGATAGGGAATAAATAACATCTTCCGATACCTTTAAGGAAACAAAAACCTTGAACTAGTCTACAGAAAGAACTAAGATCTGAATATGACTAGCTATACAGATGTAGAGTACTTGTTAGACCCACATATGTATTCCTGTATGGTGAAACTGTAATTTCATGGAAATCGTCAAAACAAATTCTTGTATTGAATTCAACAAACCATTCAAAAATCTTAGTACTGTACGAAGCTGCACGAAAATGTGCTTGGCTTTGACGAATAATTCACCACATCCAGCAATCATGTGGATTGAATATCATGCAAACTCTCACAATTATCTATGAAGATAATGCAACTTGTGTTGCACAAGTGCAGCTGGTTACGTGAAGAGTCATCTTATAAAGCATATCAACCCTGAAGTTCTTCTGTGCTCATGTATTGCAAAAGATAGATGAAATTAAGATACTGCATAGTAAGTCATGTGAAAATTTGCAGATTTGTTCACTAAGTGACTTCCAGCATATAACTTTGAAAGGTGTATACGTGGAATTGGAATAATGAGACTTAAAGAAGTGCAGAACTCAAGGAGATTCTTCTCGAGCTCACTATTAAGACTTGATCACGAAGATCAAGACAAAGAATAAATCCTGTGGATTAAATGAAATTAGGTGGATTGTACTTTTTTTTCCCTTGATGAGTTTTCTGAAAGTTTCTCGGTTAGGGTTTTTAATGAGGCAATTCGTACAACACAACATAACATGTATCATATACTCTTTCTCTAAATTTTTTCCACTATATTTTTATAGAGTTTTGATGAGACATGAACGTGTCGGATGAGTGCCCAAGGGGGAGTGTAGGAAACCTGGACTTGGGTCTATAAGAGCAAGTTTAATAAGGCTGACTGTGCTAGCTACAAGGGAATCCATGTCAGCATAGTCCTATGTGAAGGGGAGAGAAAAGGAGAGAGAGTCAGGCCGACTCCCATGCAAGAGTTAGGCTATAGCACAGGAAAAGATGCATTATCCATGCATGTACCCATAGAACTAATTGCTATACCCATGCATGTATTAAATTATCAATACTCATGTATGTATTAAATGATTGAGAGCTCTTGTGGAGACAACTTATAGCCAGCTTATTGTATGAGTTGACTGCATCATTATCTTTTGATGACATGAAAATGTATTGGAGGTAGCAGCTATCTGTACTATTAAACTTGCTCTAAGCCTAGCCCATTGGTGGACACTCTCCACTTAATCTATAAATAGGGGTCCCAATCACTATAAAGTGTATTTGTAGAAGAGAAAGCAATAAAGAAGAAGGGGTTTTCCTGTTTCTCTCTGTATTTAATCTTGTATTTTCTTATATTATTGTATAATTGATTTATTTCTCTTGTCTAAAAAAATCGCTTAGACTAGATTCGCCGTGATAGTGATACTTCCTCAATACTTAGTATATCGTATAGTGGACCAGATTTTAGAACTGACAGCGTCAACCGTCAGGGCAGGTACTTTCGATCACTTGTAGCTACGTGGTGGTCACCTGAGGATGCGTCAGGGCAAGAGACCCACCCAGCTAGGGACCCACGGCCACGGGACTTCTGGCCTCTGGGCACGGCTGAATGGTTGATGCGTCAGGAGGTGGAGGCAGATTGGCAGGCCAGGGTGAGCACTGAGCACCAGACTTATGTATGCATGTATGTGTGGTCAGTGGCAGGCTCCTATCTGTCCACAACTGCAGCAGATCTTTCCTTCCTCATGTATGTATGTATGTATGTATGTATGTATGTATGCTGGGCAGTTTGTGTCCAGAAATTGCCGGAACAGTAAGAGACGTGGTGCATACATATTCAGAGTTTCAAAGGGCGCGCGCACACAAAATCAGAGGGTTTTTTTTATATTTTTTTTATCGCTGTGGCTATGCTGTACAGCACTGTTTTGCACAACAATGTGTATGTGGATACTGTATTAACCCCACTCACGATAAGTAATTAAACTCTCTTGGGCCATTTGTCCTCGATTAATCAAAACAAAGATCAAACTAGCGTCTGTGTGTTTGGCTCCCTAAAGATCAGATAGGCTCTTCCACACTCCAAACATCGCACTATCTTTGTTGACCAGTTTCCATCACTACATATCCTTTCTTCTAGCCACATACTACCACTCTATGGCTCAGGGACATTCTTTTAGACTAAGACTTATAATTTTTAATTATAGTTTATTAATCTAATAAATAATAATTATTTAAAGTAGATAAAGCCAACAGCCGGTCAAAAATCAAAAAAGAATAGGGCCTTAACTTTTCTGGAGCACAAGCTAGACAGAGGGCATGTTCTTTTCCTTCGAAGCAGGCAGCTTTTAGGTTTTGCTACAGTACCTGACTTTCAAACGGAGTATTTTTTCAAGACGGGGTCTACAAGTTAAACGATCTACACGTTAAAAGCCCAACATCTGTACCAGTCAAAATCGCAAGTAAGTATCTGTCTCTCCGTAATCTGTATCGTAAACAGCCAAAATTCAAAAATTTTAGCCAAAAGTCGTAAGCCGCTGCCGAAAAGAACAGGCCGAGATATTGGACCATTGCATGCCGATGCTTGTCGGCAAGGGACGGGAGCTTGTCAAGTTGACCCCTGCAGAAAGCTTCAGCCAGGAGAAGCAGAGGCCACTTAGCTAGTGCATCCATATGATCTGTGAGCAAGCAAGCAACAAGCATCACTTGCAAGGAAGAAGAATCATTACAGCAGACATGATCGATCTACTAGCTAGCTCTTACGTGAACGTTTGGACCACATACATTGCCCCCGGGTCTGCGTCTACGCAACACGCTGAAGAAATGTCTCGAGGTGTGGATTGATCAACACAACGTAGTTTTATTTTGGTTTGGTTTACAAGGTACCAATTGACACCTTTGGGAAAGAGGGAGGTGCGAAGGAAAGGGAGGGAGAGAGGGTATTATCTGATGTGACCATTGTATCACTATAGTTATATTTTTTTAGATAATGGATAGAAATCCGGTCTCTATATCTACTCGTGGATATACGCAGCCAATCACTACAGTTATATGCTGTAAGGGAAGTTAGTTAATCTCCGCCTAAATTTACCCAGGACAGCGATGAATCCACGATCTCAGGGGACGGAAGTGTGGGCGCGTGTTTTCGCACTGAGATGATCTTGCTTGTGTATATCTCAAGAGAGAAGTAGAGAACCCCCTCCATTGCTGAATCTAGGTGAACCCGTACTCCTCTCCTACTGGGGTGGCTTTGTATGAGTTGAACTAATTAATTTCGTCAAATCTTTGGCACTTAACTGTAGATAAAACCACAGCTCAACTTCTAAATATGCCAATTCAATGTCTTAAAAAGGAAGATTGAAACATAGATAAGCAGCCTCGTTTTTTTTTCTTAAAACCAAGATAAGCAGCCTCGTAACAGAAGCCTGTTTCGAACAAATGAAGGGTCTGTTCTTTTTTGCTGCTTCTTGTGGCTTTTGGGCTGTTTGTACGAGAGATTATAGAGTAACAGAAACTCACGTGTGGTTTTTGCCGTTATAAATGAAGTCAATAAAGTATGCACTACAATTAACTAGTAAACCCTATCTTGAAAAAATACTTTGTTTAAAAACTAGTTACTGTAGAAAAGCCGAAAAACAGCTTTTAGAAGCTGAAAAGAACAGGGCCGAATTTTCATACTGTTGTGGAGAACTCAATCTCTCCGACTGGTAGAGTTAGCTAGTGGATATTAAAGCAAACCCAATAACATAGTATTGTATGTCTAAAGAAATATACCATTATACTATTATCTTGCGCAATTATTGAGGGATCAGGAATTCCCATTTTACCATATTCATGTATATAAACCCCAAGAGTATGAGACTGGGGATTCTGACTCATGTTTCTACTCACCAGCTCTCTCTCTCTCTCTCATGTGGTGGTCTCTAGTTCTAGCAAGTCTCTAGTTCTGGAAGAGGGGGAGGGCCGATTAGATTGTGTGTGAGAGCGGAGGGGAGGGGCGTTGGGCGGATTATTAAGATCTTAGTGTTTAAATCGAATGGCTTGGAGGGGTGGTAGCAGATGAACCACCAATTGGAGTGGTGAACAACCATCCTCAATTTCTTCTTTTAAGTAGTAGAGATAAGTGTGTGTGTAAAGATTAAAGATAAAACAAAACAAACCATCTAAAATTCACGCACAAACCAAAAGAAGAAGAAGAATGTACACAAATCTTCCTCCAATATTTGCGAGCTATTACAGGGGAAGAGGCCCAGCCAGATACACACCCAGTCCGAAAGAACTGAGCTGTAGAACATGGGCCACAGACAAGTTTGCTTAAGAGAATTAATCTCACTTCTCAAGCTCTGCCTAATTTATGGGCCACTACGATTTATACGGCCCATACGGTAAATCCATCGAGGCACCCACCGGCACCGACACTTGTTCTAAAGACCTACCTTTTTCCTCTCTTTTTTTTTAAAATTTTTTTTAAAAAAAAAAAGCTTTTGATGCACCAACACTGGTCGAGAAAATGATGAGCTCCACGATCAGATCATAAGTTAATATCTCAGGATTTAAATTGAACCTGTTTTTTCAAAGAACGCAGAAGAGCTGCATTCAAATTCGTTAGGAATGAAGTTTGCAAAACAACAGTTTTAATCAGGTATTGCATTGCTCTTGCTAATAGTATCGTTCTAGGTAGCACTGCCTTGCCACTTCTGAAATATCACATCCTACACCCACACGATGTGCTCACAGGTACACTCCCGTGTTACCTGCACAACAACAAGAAGGAAACAACAACTTATTCTTTATTCCGGCTACAAATTCATGTTGTTATGGAATGCGCGAAGTCGAATTTCAAATATTTGACTATTCATATCTTTTCAAAATTTCAAATTGAATATATAAACATCATATGTATATAGATCTATCTCGAAAAATATTTTTATAATATTATGATTTTATTAGATTTTATAAATATATTATAATATAAATTAATAGTTAAAATTGTGTTTTTATGACCGTATCAACGTTCAAAATATATATAATTGTGATCGGAGAAAGTGGTAGCTCGTTACCACCCCATTTAGCAATTAGCGTTCACTCCTTCCACAGAGCTCACCAGCTCAAAAGGTGCTAGGTACTATGATGAGCAATGCAAATAGATGGATTTGTGCACGGTAGGAACAGTTCCTGCCGAAGAAATGTACGCACGAACGTGTAAGATTTTCATGTCAGCGACTCGTTGATGGTATTTTCATGTGCACACCGCCGTGGAACACGGTACACTTGTCACCCCCGGTTGGGCATGTTTGGAAACGGACTGTTCGGTTGAATTGAAAAATAGTAGCTTATGACTGAAGTTGCTTTATAGCAGGTTGAAATTATACTGTAGCTAAAGTTTACTTATTTAGTATAATTAAATAGTAAAAAGTAAATTGGAAGTCAAAAATTTAAACCAAAATGAGCGAGCGTAAGTCTATAGAGAAAAAAAATCTCTGAACATTCGACTTTCTATTCTCTCGTGTAAAATGAAAGTGTGGCGCCATGAACGAGATGGATTAGGGACAATACAATAAGTTCATTACTTTTCGCCATGTGCCTTGTCCCCCGTTGCTTACTACTAATTGTGTGCTACGGCAACACGCGCGTACGCTGTCACTGTGGTATAGGCCTGGTGTTTATGGCACAGGATTGGACAGCATGTGATGAACAGTATACTGCATCCCAAAATGAATGTACAGGCAGTAGTACTTGGTGTAGTGGAGAGGGTGTAGGCGACAATCTCGGCGAAGAGATGCAAGAATGGAGAAGGGGACCGTGCTCATGGGAGAATCGAGAAGAGGTAGAAGAAGAATCAAGAATGACCAGTGGATCGATCACCATTGACAATTTGACACTTCTGACAGTACTAAGCTTTCGTTCATTTCGATTTCGGTTTCTGACTTCTAATTTATTTTTTACTATCTCTATTTTTCTATTTTTTGATTTTTTGGCTTTTTTTATATTCGTTTGTATTATCCGTGATGAGTTAATCTGTTTTTATTTTTAAATTTAATTAAGCTAAATAAGTCACTACTAGTTACAGTGTAATTTTAATCAGCTACAGTAAAATTTTATTTCTAAATCACTTTTTTTAGCTTAAATGAGCGGCACCTAAAATGATGGAGTAGCTTTGTTTTCTTCCGGGCGTTCATGGCCAAGCTAGTGCTTCTTGGAAGAACTCCGCTATCTGTTGCATTCACGTTCTAATAAGCTAGTGCTTCTTAGATGTTATATTATCTATTAATAGATATAGTTATACACATAAGCATCTACTAAGCACCGGTGCTTATTTAAACATCGATGCTTCAAAATAAGCACCTTATCTATCCTATGTAGCAAGAAAAATCAAGTTTTTATTATTAAACATCTCTCTAAATGCCTGCATTGGACATGCTCCATCTAAAAACTGAAAGATAGAGACAAAAACCACTTATAGCATCCCCTGAACTTGTCCAGATTCGACGTCACCACTACTCGATCGAGAGGAAGAGAGGCATGGCAGGCATTATCACCCATCTCCTGAGCCGTCCGATGAAAACCAACAAGCGTAAGACCAACCTTACACGAGAATTCATGGTTTCTCGCTCTCATTCCTACCTCCCAAGGCATGCCATGTCAATCAAAGTTTCTCGCTCTCATCCCTACCTCTCCGCTCATTTCGATTTCAATTTCTATCTTTAGTTTACTATTTCTTAATTTTATATTTTTCTAACTTTTGACTTTTTTGTCTTTTCTTTTTTTCTCGTGTTTCTTTGTATTGTTCGTAATTGAATATCTATTTTTTCTTATTTTTAAATTTTTTTAAATTTAATTATATCAAAAAACTATCAGCTGCTACAATATAAAATAAGCCAGTTACAGTAAAAAAACCAAATGCCATAAAAAAAAGCCAAACTGAGCACCCCTCTACCCATAAAATGAGAGAGATTATGTGAAAGCAACAGGCATGCTAAACCAGTAAAAGTTGCATAGCGTTCGGATCCAAACACTTCTTTTTTATTTTTAGTATTTTTTCTTTTAACTTTTTTTAGTAATCATTATCTATAGACTAATAAATCATAACAAAAACTATGGCCAGCATCCCAAAAGCGAGCTAGATCAGATTATGGGTCCAGATTATGATCTCACCCCTTTTTCCCTGAAAAGAATCAAAGACTGACCTGACCCAGTACTCACCAATCACCACACCTAATAAGCTACTTCCAGGAGTAATTTATTTTAGTTTTAACGAAAGTGAGTGTAGGACACATCTCCCGATTTTTTTTTCCTTTTGATCCTTTGTGGCATTTTTTAGCAGATATAGCACCTGGAGTAATGTTTCTGTGCTTTTGGCCTCTCCCAACTATGGAACCACCAGCGGACGACGCGTGGCAATTCCGTGGCCAGGTGGGCACGGACAAACAGTCGGTGGCCACAGGCCTTTGCCTTCCCTTGTACGTGTGCGAATTGCCTGGCCATCAAATCCTGCGGTCGGGGGCGCATTCCGGCCGACTGTCCCGACCACTTTATAACTTCCGTCAGTCCTAGCCACTATATAGTTTTCGATCGCTCTGATCACTCTTTAGACTTCAACCGCCCGACACGTTATAGACTTTGACCTCCGACCACTCTGTAATTTTGACCATCAACCACATTTAGCTATCAACCACTCTTTAACCATCGACCAGCTACTGTAACATCAACCACCGAATAGTACTGTAGCATTGACCATCGACCAACTACTGTAGCATCAACCACTAACCACTTTATAGCTACCCTTGGCATGCATGCCAAGGCTAGGCAGATTTCCAGGCTCGCTGGCGCAGATCCTCGCCCCCCGTCTACGGAAATACCACGTGTCACCCACTTGTTGATCCACGGTTAAAAAGAGGCCAATCTCGCAAAAAAAAAGGGGGGGCACCGAGTAACATATTTGCCAAAAAAAAGCACAGAGGCTAGAACAGTAAAGAATTCACATCTCTGAGCCTCCCAAAAGCAAAAGGTTTAACGACGTGGTAATCACAAGCTTTTGGCCATAAAGATATCAAGCAAGCCATGGTTAAGCAGTGACTATCAATATCTTTAAAATATTTAAATTGGATACATGAAAAAAATCATATACGTAGATTTGTTCTAAAAATATTTTTATAATATTATAATTATATTAAAATTTGTAAATATATTATAATATAAATTAATAGTCAAAGTTTTATTTTAGAGACCGATGGTCGAAGTTGTGTTTTAAAGGTCGTATCAACATTCAAAACAATATGTATTTATAACCGAAAGAAGTATTGAGATTGGAATCTCAAGCTGTCCATCTCTGCTCCTTTTGAGACCGGCAGATATTCAACATACTACCAATCAATGAAGCTAATCAACGATTAAAAAGCAATACTAACAAAGACTTCATTATAAGGTCCTGTTTGGCACAGCTCAGCTTCACTAGTGAAGCTTTTTTTTTGTTTCAGCTTCACGAGCAGCTTCACCGGTGAAGCTAAGCTGTTTCGGAAACCTATTTGGCAAAACAGTTTCACCAACAACTTCATACATGGCTGAGAGAGGGCAATTGTCCAAGATGCCCCTGTCTACTTGACTTGTTCTAACATTTGGGGTTGTATGTTTGTATATGGTCATATGAATTAAAAAATAATATATTTGAATGAGTATGAATAAAAATAAAAAAAATTAAAAAATTAAAAAATTAAAAAAATTAAAATCAGTGCGAACGGTAGAGAAGTGCGAACGGGAGGAGAGGAAACAAGCGTGGGGACCCAGTGGCAAAGTGCTGTAATTTCTGTCAACTACAAGGGCAGTGGGTTCCTAGAACTACGAGCCTAAGGGAGAGAGCTGTGAAAAGCTACTATTTTCAGCTTCACTCCACCCCATTCCCTTGTGAGAGCATGATTTAAGGAGCTTCATCCATGAAGCTGTTTGCAAAAAAAGGTGTTTGGCAAAAAACAGCTCACAATAGCTCATGAAGCTGTTGGTGAAGCTGTACTAAACAGGGCCTAACGCTAGCTACGAGTTTCTTGTCAGCCTCACAGGGCAAGCCTCGGAGAAAAATTATACAGTACATAGGTTCTTTTCTCATTGGAAGAACCTCATCTTTCTGCACGACGCGTGTCCTGCCACAATCTCAAAGCAAACCTGCCTAGGTGGTGATCAGTTCGGCTGAAAAGCTCGTGGTTTATGGCTGAAAACACTGTAGCTGACAGAGCCTTATATTAGCATAATTAAATTTAAAAAAAATTAAAAATAAAAAATATGTTAGCTCATTACGTATAATACAAACAAATATGGGAAAAAAAGAACCGGCATAAAAGCTCAACAAAAAACCAAAAGTTCAGAAAAAGACAAAACTTATAAATAGTAAAAAATAAACCAGAAATCAGAAACCGAAACCGAGTTGATCAGGACGTCCCTCGAACCTTTCTCCGGAGCCCAGTCCCCTCCATGGCCCACGCCATGCTGCTCCTCCACCTCGCAGGACTCCTCCTCGGGCCTTGCCGACGCCGTCGTCGAGCTGCCCTTCCCCTCCGACAATGGCCTGCAGGGCTGCCCTTCCTCTCCGTGCACGGTTGCCGCGCTCCGGTCGACATTCCCGACCATGCTTGCACCGCTCGAGACGAGGCCGGATCTGCTCGTCCACGACGGCTTCCTTGCGTGCTCGCCGTGCTCCGGCCGGTGTTCACGGCGCTCGAGCCGAGGCTGGATCTGCTCGTACATGACGGCTTCCTGGCGTAGGCCAAGGACGTCACCAACGAGCTCAGTGTGCCGCGGCTCGTCTCTTTCGGCACCAGCGACTTCGCCTCCTACGTCTCCCTAGCGGTCATGCAGCACAAGCCGCGCGAGCACGTAAGCTCGCCGTCCGACCGTTCCTGGTCCATGTCGCGCAGCTTCTAGCACTGGATTGAGAAGATCAGAGAGATTTGCGTTGAGATCGTTGCAGAACACGTGTAGCACATGGGAACGAGGTCCTTCCGATGAGAAAAGGACCGAGGTCCTGCATAATTTTTCTCCGCAAGCCTCTGCTCATGTGCTGCAGTAAACATCATGCTAATCACCAGCAGCAGCAGCAGCAGAACTAAAGCCCCTGATGAACACTGTTGCTTCCGGAAGAGTTCTCCAAGATCAGAAATGTTCCTGGGAAAAAAGAAAATCATATTCCTGGCCGGATTCTTCAGAAGCAAGCAAGCACATGGCAAGAAAGCCAGGATATCAGCACCTCCTTGACTATGCCTTATCAGACAAAAGACACTGGAAATCCTAAAGAAAGTTGCACCGTCCCCACATACTTCTGTAGCTTTCGTAGATTCTCCTAAATGTACTTGAAAAGTTATTGTGCAAATTTACTAATGTAGTCCCAACATTATGCTACCAAACGACAATTCTAACTCAAATGGAATTGGATAGTTATGGCCTAATGGGTAGTATGATTTAGATGGTGCATTGAGGAACCAAACACAGCATGGGATATCCAACTAAAAACAAGTTCCTAGCATGCACTGGGAGCTGCTCAGAGCAACCAAACGAAACCAAGTGGACTGTAGGACTACTGGAGGCAGCCAGTTGATTTTGAAGAATAATTCTATAATCTTTCTTGGAAGAAAGTTGAATAACACACAGTACCTATCACAATCAGCTGAATTAGACAAAAACTATGTTTGAAACAGAAGCCTATGAGAAATCATTCAAATTTCAGAACCAAAGCAGGTGTTTCCTTGACTTCAGGTTAATGAAATGTAGAAACTAGGTATTAGGTAAAACTAAAATTGACAAGCAAAACCAGAATATGTTTCTGATCTTACTACCCTGCGAACACCAACATGCGATGAGCCACTAGCAGCAAGTCACATCAGAACATCGCAAAAAGGAGGAGGGAACAACCAAGTGGATTACAACACCACATATAGAGTACTGCATAATGAGAATGAATAGAATCCACACACAAAAAAAAAGAAGGGGAAGGGGAAACGAAGAATTTTCAAGAATGCAGACTAAATAATATAAGAATCGAATAACCAGAGAACTGTGATACAAAAGGAAGAAATAGCACTCAAATTTTCTTGTTCTAAACTATATGTCTGACTGAATTTAACTGAACTGAAGTCATGCTTCTCTCTATACATCCCACATATATATCCCTGCACCTACAATCCTCTCCCAAATCCTCCTCTGTCCCTCTCAAACTCTCTTATTATTCACGAGTTTTTTGCTATTATAGTACTCCCTAAGTATGGCTTCGACAAAACGGTATCCACGTCGTGGGCTTCTCCAAAACGATATCTATTTCGTATACTCTTCTCTATAATAGTATTCCCAAGGATTTGAACTCAAATTATTTTGATTTTCGAATTTTATCTCCACCATATGACTAAACTACCCTTCCTAAATATCTTTAAACCTAATCTTTTTCTTTTCTTCTCGCAGCGACGCAGTACAGGGAGTCTTTTCCTCTGGCGGCGGCGGCATCGCAGGCGACGCGCTCGCCGGCGGAGCTCACTCGCGGCGCACGATCTTGCCAGTATTCACTGCGCTCTTGATTGATCCTCTGGTGAGTCCATAGTCCAATGCCAGCAAAAAACGATCTTGTCCATAGTCAAAGCACAAGATTTTTCGTTTAGACCATTGGTCTCTTCAATTGCCAACGATCCGAATAAGCCGGTTATTACTGACTGATATTGGATGATCAAATGGTCTAAACTAATAACGGATCGAAAATTTTGCTGCTTAATGTTTACCCTTTTTGTATTGAAACCTGGCTGTTTAAAATGCCAGCAAAAAGCGATCTTGTCCATAGTCCATAGTCCACGGCGCACGCAGCAATGATCTTGCCAGGATTCACTGCGCTCTTGATGGAAACGAACAAAAAACATGGGACTCTCAACTCTCAATATTTTGAAGTCCTGCTGGTCCTTGTGAAATTAAATATGTTCATGCGCATGTGATTGAATTGAAGCAGCCTAGAAATCTTGTTACTTTATCAGTACTTTATTATTTGTTTTAACACATGAACTTGATCATCTGTTTTAACAATGCAACAGGGCACAGATTTCTATTATTATTGCCATGGACAGAGAGGAACCATTTGTGATGGATCATGATGACCACACGGCTCCATTGATTGATTGGCAAGAGCCAACAGCTCCATTGGTTAATTGGGATTCAATAGTAATTCAAGAGGAAACAGAGGAGCAAGGAAGGATAGAACTTTGCAATGAGGAACAAGTTTATGAGTTTTTGGGGTTGGGAAAGGAAGATGAGATGGAAGAAGATGCTACGGAGGTTGTGATGGACCGTGGAGCAAGTGCTTCAGGAATCCCAGCGCTAGAAGGTACAGAAGGTGCATCTATGCTTGTAGATGATTCTATTCCAGAGGAGACTGCGATGGTGTATGATAAGGATAATCCTTCGATGGAATTGGGCAGCTTGTATCCATCTATGGAAGATTTTAGACTGGCAGTGAGACAATATGCTATTAACAAAGAGTTTGAATTGGGTATCGAAGCCACAACCAAAAAGAAATATAGAGGCTACTGTAAGGGTGGCAAATGCACTTGGGCGATTGTTGGGCGACGCAGTGCACAACATGACTGTTATGGTACAAACTTGTGATATTAACATTTTGTTGCCATGTTTCATATTCGTTATAAAATCTTGTCTTATATATTTTTCTCATGTTTTTACAGGTCACTTCTTTGAATGATATGCACACATGTACGTCTAGCAGCAGAAGAAGGACCACTACACCTTCTTGCAAATGGGTAGCTTCTAAGGCTGTTTCTATTCTGCGCAAGAACTATCAAATGGGAACTAAAGAGTTGCAAATTAAGTTACAGGATGATTACAACTGCACGATTGGGTATGACACTGTTTGGAAAGGAAAGGAAAAGGCTATGGCGTTGTTGTATGGTTCATGGGAAGAGAGTTTTCAATTGCTTTATAATTGGAAGGCAGAGGTCATGGAAAAAATGCCAGACAGTATCATTGAGATTGATTGCAAGACAGATGATGGCAAGGTTTATTTTCACAGGTTCTTTTGTGCGCTTGGTCCTTGTATCGAGGGTTTCCGGTCAGGTTGTAGGCCATGGCTTGGTGTTGACTCCACAGCACTAAATGGCAGATGGAATGGTCATTTAGCTGCAAAGAACGGTGTGGATGGTCACAACCGGATGTATCCATTGCTTTTGGATTCATTGACTTAAATGTAAGATAATTGGCGTTGGTTTATGTCTCAACTGCGCAAATTAGTCGGAGATCTTCCTTTACTTGCCATATGTACTGATGCTTGCAAAGGGTTAGAAACTGCAGTGAAGCGGGTGTTCCCACAAGTTGAACAAAGGGAGTGCTTTAGGCATCTAATGCAGAATTATATTAAGAGGCAAACTGGTGAGAGTGGTGGACATATGTGGCCCGCAGCTAGGGCATATGAGAAGGATGTGTATGAAAAGCACATGGCTGCCGTTTATGAGGGTAACCCGGCAACTAAGAAGTGGCTGGATGAACATCATAAGTTAAAGTGGTACAGGTCTGACTTCAATCCCAACATCAAGTGTGATTATATAACTAACAACATAGCTGAGGTTTTCAACAATTGGATCAAAGACATAAAGGACTTACCTGTTGTCGAGCTTGCAGACAAGCTGAGAGAGATGATAATGACACTGTTCTACAAGAGGAGAAGAATTGGGGAAAGGCTTGATGGTACGATACTACCTGCAGTTTTACAATTATTGAGAGCTAGAACTAGAGGGCTAGGACACTTATCTGTTATCAAGGGTGATAATTATGCTGCTGAGGTTTGGGACATTTGCAATCACAGATTCGTTGTCAAGGCATACAAACACGAGTGTTCATGTGAGGAGTGGCAGCACACTGGAAAGCCTTGTCAACATGCTTTATCCTTGATATCCGCCCAGCAGATTAGAAATGTGAAGATGGAAGACTTTGTACATGAGTACTACTCTGTTGAGAATTTTAGAAAAGCTTATGCTCGATTGATTGAGCCAATTTGTGATAAGACAAAATGGCCCAAAGTGGAATTAGAATTTCAGGTGGTTGCACCCCTTTGTAAAAGAAGTGTTGGAAGGCAAAGGAAAAATAGGATCAAAAGTTGCCTCGAAGGTGGGAGTGGTGGATCAAAATCAGTTGCAAAGGCTGCTGAAAATGTCAATGAGAAGACCAAAAAAATGGTTAGAGGCAAAGTACGGTGCTCGCAATGTGGAGAGTTGGGACATAGGAAGGCTAGCTACAAATGTCCTTTCAACGGCACTAAAAAAAGGTAAGTTTTTAGCAATGTTTCACTTTGAATGTTTATTTCGTCCCAAAAGTTTCTTCATTTGTTTCATTTTTACCATGCAGAAAAAGAAAGCCAAGAAAAAATACCACTAAAGGGTGGGCTCCTAAAGATACAACACCAGATCGATCAAACATAAGGGAACAAATAATGCAAGAGAGTCCTGGAATGGTGACAAGAAGGTAAAGAATTGGTAGTTCTCAAAATATATATGCTGTTTTGACTAAAAAAATTGCAAAATAATACTGCACATGTTTGTGTAGGCGCTTATCTTTATTGATGGAAGAAGGCAAATCTTCTCAAGAGGCCTCTTCTTCTGAGACTCCAACCACCATTGCAGCGGCTCCTAAGAAGATTACTCCAAGAAAGACTAAAAGGGGTTTAATTATCACCGATGTGTAACCATTTTTCTTCAAGTGGGATTTGAACTTCTTCATTGTAGTAATAGGAATGTGAGATTAAAACAAAGATCTCGTGACTCGCTTTGTAGGTCGGTCAAGCTTTTATGGATTAATCAACTTCCATTGTGTGATATTGCACGTATACCCTCTTGATGATCTGCCTTGCATTCATTGAGTCATAAAAATAGCTATCACCTTTCCATAAGAATCCGTATACGCACTGGTCTTATTGCTGATTGCTCAATGTATTGATAGCTCTACTAACCTGTATTTTACTTATTTAAGAGCAGCTCATTTACTCGATGCACTAGCTACAATATTTTCAAATCAAGCAAACTGCAGCCTTAAAATAAGCTTCTATATGTTGAACTGTTTTCCGATGTGTAACCATTTTTCTTCAAGTGGGATTTGAACTTCTTTTGTTATATTTGGTTGGAGACATTGTTCTTGTATGCTTGTATGGTACTGTTATGATTGTTATGGTTGGTACAATCTAGTTCTGGAAAGATGGTTAATTTATAAATGAACCTTCTTTGGTTGATTTGGCATTCTGCTCTTTTGTGAATTTTCATCCAGACCATATAGTAGTTTTGGAAGCGTCTACAAACTGAGTCTTGGTTCTTGATGTAAATGTCAACAAGTGGACAATTCAAGCTGAGGCTGATTCTCACATCCAATTCCCATTACAAATTCCCATCCATACAAACTGCAATTCCCATTACAAATTGCCAAAAGAGCTTCTCACATCCATACAGGTTTTTGTGATATGAACACAAAGGCAATTTTACATCAACCAAACCAATTGCTCAGCATCACCCAAAAAAATTGTACTCGTCCAGAATTGTACTCGTCCATTACAGAATTTCGCAACAAATTTTGCATACAAATCGACCATTACAGAATTGTACTCATCGACATCACCCCAAAAATTGCTGAGGCTGCCAGGGTCGGTGTGGTGGGGGAGGCGCCGTCGCTGGGCTCGGTTGGGGGTGGAGGCGCCGTCGCCGGGCTTGGTTGGGCGGCAGAGGCGCCGCGGCCGCCGGCTAAGGGCGCTGCAGTCCGCGGAGGAGGGGGCGCATGGGCGCCGCCGACGCAGGGATGGCTCGGGCCGCCTGAGCACGCCGCAAGTCGGGGCCGAGAGGCCGTCGGGGGTGCTCACCGCCGCAACCGTGTGGAGGGAGGGCCCCTGCCGGCGTCGCCATACCTCACCTGGCGTCACCTCGGTGGTCGGGCGAGAGACCGTCGGGGATGCTCGCCGCGCTGTGCGTGTGGAGGGGGCCCAAGCCGGCGCCGCCATACCTCACCGCGTCACCTCGGCCGGGTCGGGCGAGAGGCCGTCGGGGTGCTCGCCGCATGGCCGTGTGGAGGAGAGCCCCAAGCCGGCGTCGCGAGTGAGCTCGCGGAGCGAGCGTCGCTGCGATGCCGCCGCCGCCAGAGGAAAAGACTCCTGCATCTGCGTCGCTGGGGAAAAGAAAAGATTAGGTTTAAAGATATTTAGGAAGGGTAGTTTAGTCATATGGTGGAGATAAAATTCGAAAATCAAAATAATTTGAGTTTAAATCCTTGGGAATACTATTATAGAGAAGAGTATACGAAATAGATATCGTTTTGGAGAAGCCCACGACGTGGATACCGTTTTGTCGAAGCCATACTTAGGGAGTACTATAATAGCAAAAAACTCATTATTCACAACCCAATTAGCCATCAATCCATAGCCCAAGTTCTCCAAAGCCCCACCCATCCACCTCCAATCCCTTTCGACACCACAGCTTTCGACGACACCGACAAAATATAATCGAGAAAATTTTGTGCACCTTACGACTCCCTTCACACCAGTAGCCATGAATCAAGAACACTAGTAGTTAAGCATGACAATGACCACGTACATTGGTGAATCCGCTGTCCATTGCCGGAGGCGAGGGGCCAGAGCAAAACCACGTATTTTCCTTCAAACATCCTTCCTTTTGAGAATCTATCAATGCAGCGGAGGCGGTGGCGGTGATCCATATTGAACCCAGGTGATGGGTGGCAACGGGCCGGGGTAATACGGCGGTGGCGGTGGCAATGCTGGTGTTGGCCCGCAGGGTGGCGGTGACGGTGGCGGCGGGGGCAGCTGGGGGCATGGGGGATGTGAATGTGGGGCAGGCGGGGGTGATGGCGGGTGGTAGGGTTGAGCAGGCGGCGGTGGTGGGTGGTAGACCGGCGCAGGTGGCGGCGGCGATGGCGGAGGTGGCGATGGCGGCGGTGGCGGTGGAGGTGGAGATGGTGGCGGTGGAGATGGCGGCGGTGGTGAAGGGGAAGGAGGTGATGGCGGCGGCGGAGAAGGCGGAGGTGGAGTAGGCGGCGGTGGTGATGGTGGTGGTGGTGAAGGCGGAGGTGGGGATGGAGGCGGTGGCGGCGGCAGGGACGGGACGAACGGCTTGCACTGGAAAGCGGCACAGTTGACGGGCGGGCGAGCGTAGAACGCGGCGCACTGCTGCGGCATCCGCTGGGAGGGCCGGTTCGGCAGGCAGTTCTTCCGGTCGCCGTCCCGCGGCACGACGCGCGCGCAGGCCGGCGGCTCCCCGGTGAAGAAGTTGTACGCGAAGGTGAAGTTCTTGAGGCGCGGCAGCTCGCACACCGCCTGCGGAATCGCCCCGGAGAGCAGGTTGTGCGCGACGTCCAGCTGCTCCACCTTCCTCATCACGGCAATCTCCGGCGGCAGCGCGCCGGCGAGCTCGTTGAAGCTCACATCGAACACCGTCAGTTCCCGTAGCCGGCCGATCTCCGGTGGCAGGCAGGAGTTGAGCCCGTTGTTGATGAGCAAGATCTCGTTAAGCGAGCCGGACATGTTGGCGATGCTCGCCGGGAGGCAGCCGCCGAAGCTGTTGTGCGCCAGGACGATGACGGAGACCGGCGAGTTGCCGAAGTTGTCCGGGAGCTGGAAGCGGAAGCGGTTGTGATTGAGGAAGATGGCGTCGAGCGGTTTGTCGAAGAGCCGGCTCGGCACGCCGCCCTCGAAGTCGTTGAAGCGGAGGTCGAGGAACCTGAGCGCCGGCATTTCAAGCACGACGGCGGGGAAGGGCCCCACGAAGCGGTTGTTGCTGAGATCGAGCTCGTGGAGGAGGCGGAGGCGGCGGAGCGTGGACGGGAGGACGCCGCAGAAGCGGTTGGAGTTGAGGTGCAGCAGCGCGAGGTCCGCGAGGAGGCCGAGCTCCGGCGGGAGGTACCCCGCAATGTCGCCGTGGTTGAGGTCGACGCCGGCAACGGCGAGCACGCGCCGGTCCCGCGGCAGCGGCGCGCAGAAGACGCCGGTGTAGTCGCACACCCCGGGGCCCACCCAGTCGGCCGTGAGGTTCTTGGGGTCGGAGAAGATGGCGCGCTGCTTCCACGTCTGCAGCGCGACGTACGCGTCCCGGAGGCTCGGGTTTGGGAACCGCCACGCCGGGTCCACCGCCACCGCCGCCGGCCGCCCCTCGCCGCCGCCGTCAGCAGATAAATCCAAGCCCGCCGCCCCGCCACCGCCGGCGACGGCGGAGACAACGAGCAGTACAAAGACGACTCCTTTCATCTCATCTCCGGCGCAATGGCGAGATTTTTGGGGAGGTCTTTTGGCGCAGAGGAGACTCACGAGGAGAGGAGAGGGGGGAGTGAAGTGTGGAGTGTGGAGAGAGTCTCGAAAGAGGAGACAGGCAGCCAGCTATATAAGGGCAGTCCAAGAAACTGACACGATTTTCATAGCACAAGAAATCATCTATAGAAACTATCTTTCACAGTGGACGTGTCTTCGAGTAATAATTATTTTCTCTTTCTCTCTCCCAACTCTATCTTCTTCCTCCAATGATAGTGTGCCACGAGCCCCCTAGAAACTGGTGGTTTCTTCCCAATGGCGATTTCATAGTTTCTTGGTGCATTGGGTGGAGTGAAGACCTGATTTCTTCATGAGGGCACTCCTAATGCAGAAACTATGAGATAGTTTCTATACTTGCTAATTAATATAGACACTACCCATAAAAACTATACTCCCAATGGATAGTTTCTACAAATAAAATTTTCATCCAATCATCTATCTTCTCTTTCCTATCATCTACCTATCACAACTCTTTCTATCTTGGTTCCTGTGTAGACATGGTGTCTATATAAGAAACTATTTCCTTATCTCTCCTCCTTAACTCCAATGACACATCAGCATTTTGCTTACTTGGCACCTTATTTAATGCCATAGAAACCATCCATAGTTTCTGCATTGGGAGTGCTCTGAGGAAACCGTTTCTAGGATTTGTGCTCTCTTTCATCATTAATTACGTTGCCATGTCAGCATTTTGCCTACGTGGCAAGTCATTTAATGAGGATAGAAACCATCATCAATACACCATTGGGACTGCTCTAAACACTCGCACGCAGAGACACAGCTCAACGGGAGATTCAATTTTTTGCCTCTCTTAAAATTGATCAATTCACTCTGTCACTTACATATAGGGTCACTTGAGTCACTGACAATGAGCCAGGGTGGCAAATCTATTGCCACTGGACTCATAAGAATGGCAAATGATTAAATTTTCCCAACTCAACAGAGGCCTGCGTTAAATTGGGCTGCGTTCTCTCCGACTATATCTTATAATTTTTTATTTACAATTTTAATTTCTAACTGTTTAGAATAGAGAGCATAGAGAGATATTTAGATATGATTTTAGACTATATAGATAAAGTCAAAAAAGTGTTTATTATAATCAACTTATATATCTTATCTTAAAAAAATATTTCGTTTGAAACCTAATTAACGTAGAAATTTAAGATATAAGTTCAAAAGAACCTTATTAGGTGGTGGGACCCAGGTATGTTTTTTTCCTGTGTGCGTGTGGACGCGTACGTGTAGCGGGGGGTGAGGACGGTGGGGTAGGCGTGGCAGAGGCGGAAGCGGCGGAGGATTTATGGGGCCGGGCGGGACTAGGGGGCCCCCCGCGTTCGTCTCCGGATTTCCGTCCGATAATTAGTGACAAGCGCGAGGCGTGTACGGGTCAGTGTGAAGGAGAAGGGCATCAGGTTTGAACGGTACCTCTGACCCGTACCGTATCCGCGTGTCCGGTTCAAACTCCGAACTGGTTAGAGACGACAGAGTCACAGAGAGAGAGAGAGACACATCATGAGAGGGAGTGTGTGGGAAAACGTAGCAAAAGGAAACTAGGAAAAGTAAAAGGGTGTTCACACAGGATATTCCGTGGTGAACAGACTTTGTGCAAAGATGGAAAATGGAGTTGTTGACAATAATATAATGTGTGAGATTTCAATGTATTACCAAGAAAACGAATTTTCAATTTATGGAATCTCAACAGTGGTGTAAACAATTTACGTCGAAACATGCCAGGTCTCAATTCTATTTACTTATTTATTGGTAGCGTTCTGTTTATTGGCGATGCATGTTGAGAAAAATGTAGTACACGAGCCCGCAAAATTTATTGCAAATCATTTTGTGACAAGTGTAGCCTCCAATAGACCAGTATATATACATATACAGGTATGCATATATGCATAAAACTCTTTACACAGCAGGATAAATACACAGCTATAATATACATCTAACACAAAGGATGGTAGTATCAAAAATGAAGTAATAATTGATGACTAAATATGAAGAAATGAAAGGAAGATTGTTCCTTTTTACCGGTTTCCCAAGCACTTTCATGTCGACGCACCACCTTTTCTTCTCCTAACAGCCCTTTTTGCAGTATGTGGAGTCCCAGAAGCAATTTCACTTGTCTTCTGATTACGATCATTCACAGGCTGCTCGTTCAGAGCCTGACCGGTCTCTGTGGATGCACTTGTTCTGGGAGGAGTTCTTGTTTTCTGAGATCTGCTTGCACTAATCTGCCTCCTCATGCGTAATATCTCACCCTTTGCTAACGCCAGTTCCTCTTCAAGATGTCTACACCTCATTTCAGAACTCTCCCTCTCTGTCTGAAGCCTCGTGATAAGATTCTGAGCATCCTCGGTGCTTTCTTGAGCTTCAATTGTGATTTTCTTTTGTTCAGCAACCGCTTTGGATAGCATTTCTTTCTCTGCTTCAAGAGTGTCATTCTTAGAATGAATGCTCTCTAGCTCCTTTGACAATGACAATGCACTCCTATTCATCATGTCTAGTGATTTTGTTGCCTCATCCAGGTCCGCTTCGAGAGCTTTTCGTGCTTCAGAATCTACCTGCAATTGTTTCGCTAAAGCATCAAGTTCCCTATTCAAAGTAGTCACAATTTTCCTTTCCTCAACAAGCTCCTCTGTGGTGGATTCTATCTTCTTGTACACATCCAGCAACTCTTTCTTCAGGTTGTCACGAGCTTCAACAACAGATGCAAGCTCATTAGAGGTGGCTTCAAGTTCTTCTTGTCCCTTTTGAAACATCTCCTTAACTGAGACAAGTTCATCGGACAGAGCTTTAGATATTGATTCTACCTCTCCCAGTTTATTAGTCAGACCTTCTTGCATTTCATTGAACTCATCTTGAAGTTTCGAAATCTGCAATACCAGGCCCTGATTCGTTCTATTTGCTTCATCAATTTCCTCGGAAAGTTTGGAAACCTCATTTCTGGAATCCCTTAGTGCCTCTTCAGTGGATTGAAGTGAATCTCTTAAACTTTTCACAGCCGCAACTTCATTCTCTAGCATTGCTTTGGTAGCATCCAATTCCTTGTTCAACTCGGCAATGATTTCATGGTCTTTGCTAGAGTCACTTAATGCAACAGAGAGTTTTTCTTCAAGCTGTTTGATCAGATCATCTTTCTCTGATAGTAACTTGGAATCGTGACTCGCTCTTGTCTCAAGAGAAGCCTTCAAGTCTGTATACTCTTTTATTAACTCATTTATTTCTTCCTCAGCTTCATTCTTTGCAGAGTTCAATGTTTGAAGTTTCTCGTTCAGAGAATCAATTGAAGATATCTTAGAAGCAAGATCATTTCTAGTTCTATGATCTTCTTCCTCCAGCTCTTGTATTTTAGCATTTGCAAGTTCTAGGCTCTCTTTAGTTTGATCAGAGAAAGAGCATAGGTTCTGGTAGTCTGCCTCCTTTGAAGAAAGTGATGAGCTGAGTTCCCTGATGCGTTTCTCCTTATTATTGATATCTTGGCTGAGCAGACTTGATTTTTCTTGCAAATCATTGATCTCATCCAACTTTTCTTTCAATTTGGCTTCAAGCACATCTTTGTCATCCCCAGCTTGTGCAACACTACCCTCTAGTTGCCGTATTTCATCCTGAAGCTCCTCAGCCAGTGTCTTCTCCCTTCTGAATTCTTCGCTAAGCGATGTTATAGTCTTTTTTGTTGAAGCCAACTGATCTAAAAGAGAAGCTTCCTGCTCCTGAAACTTCAAAGATTGCTTCTTTTGTGCTGCTTGTTGCTCCAGTAACCTTTTCTCGTAGTTTTGCCTCATCAAAGAGATCGCTGCCTCATTTTCGGCCAATTTGCTCTCCATCTGAACAAAGTAGCATATTAGATATGTCAGCTAAATATGTTATCTTCACAGATAAATTTTAACAAATATAAACTTCAAGATATTAAAGGTACTTAAAATACGTTAGTAGCCTCTTGTATTTGTATCCAAGTTATCTTATTAAGTGAGCCAACTTAATATATGTTTGTTTTCCTGAGAACATCATGGTGGGGAAAAAGAGTATTTAACCCTCATAAGGTTCTCAGTGAGGCTCCTGTAAAAAAAGGTTTTCAATTATGCCTGTAACTTATAAACTTTTTACTATCATTGAAAAGTTACCATGAGGTACCGGCACCTCACCACCAAATTATATATAAATTCTTGGAACCTGGTACCAGGTACCAAGAACTTATATGTAATTTGGTAGCAAGGTGCTGTTTTACCTTCTAAGGATGATAAAAAACTCTCTACTTTATAACCTAATGGAAATTAACTTTAGTTAGTTTAGGCTATGTAAGTTGTTATACACCCTAATTTGATATTACTTTTTTCTAAGAGAGCACAAACACACGCACCAAAAAAACTCCTTTGTGCGTATTGTGTATGCATACGCACATGACTATTTGCCTATTTGGTGTAAATTTCTCCTTTTTCTTCTCTCTTGAACAAGACTACTGTTGTAGAGGTGGCCTTACCCCCCGTGACAGGGCTTTGCAACTGGTTCAATATGTAATAGGCCTAATAGTATAGAGAAATGTACCAATATGCATTCAGAAAATGCATGAGCAACCTTCTTGAACTTCTTAAGAACATTGTTCATTCTAATTTAGCACCTTGACTGAATGGTTTTCGTAATTTTATGCCGAAAGGTAGTGTGTATAGGATATTACTGCCTATTTCTCTCTTAATCAAGACTATATAAAGATACTATAGGGCACTTCGAAAGAGCCAAAAATAGGATGGTGGCTGTTCCAAAAAAGACATTGAAGTACATCAACTGGTTACGGATACACCAAAGATAATCAAGCCCATACAAATAATGCAAATGGCTCCTTAAAAAAATGTTAGCCATTTATAACATAAAATAGTTTTAAAATAAAGCAGATGGTAAATGCATGAATTAGCACTAATATTGAGACAATATCATAAGTGGAGGGGTTTGCAGAATTTGGCATGTAGTGAGGATTGAGGTAAACGATGATTATCATTTAGGCTATATGAAATTACGAATCAACATATCCTAGCAAATAAACAGCAGTAACAGGCACTAATTACAGGTTTGCAGATGATTTACAGATGAGATGACCGATTGCAGGGCTTTCTTTTCCTGTCGAGAAGTACCGTACAATCCAGCAAGAACACCCGAGGAAACAACTGCAATTGAATTCAAAAGGCCAGCAAGTGGATTCCCTGGAGATTGTTCTTGCACCACTGGCAAGGATAATTCAGGTTGAGGAGCTTCAGATAGAGGAGTGTCAGGCTGGGGTTCATCAGGTTTTGAGGCATCCTTTGTCTCTACAGAGAAAAGCAACATCAGCTATTTATCCAAGTTTGTCAAGCCACCACAGAGGCGTAAACAAAGTAACTATATTGAGTATGCGTATGAAATATTTCCAACCACCACAGAGGCATAAACTAAGTAACTATATTGACTATGTGTATGAAACATTATCAAGCTAGAAGTAGTATGCAAACACTAACATAGTAACTCTGCCATGATGGCAATGAGGCAGCACCAACATAAGGAATTCAAAACAATGTCATCTTGAAGTAAAAGGCCATTAGTGATGCCCAGGCCACAGTCCAGTACTCCAGTTTACCAAAAAAACAGATTCAGATAGTAAATCCAACCCATTTCAGTGGTTCAGAGAGGTCAGGACTCAGGACAGCTGGACAACTTTACAGGTACACCAGAAAATATTTATGCAAAAAACAAAAACAAAGGAACACATAATAGTCAATGTCAATAGGGTTTGCTAAAATAGTCATAAATCCCATCTTTAATATGACCTACTTATATGAGGGGGAAATTCTGACCATCAAACGTAGCCTCATTAGGTCTACAGATGACAGTTTTACGTCCAATCTTGAAAGTTTTGTAGCAATTCTGAGCTTGATGATCTATCCTCGGGGCATCGATCCCCTTTCTTCTAATAAACCCTTGGGGTAACGACATGCAATAAACTGCAGGAAAATGAGAAAAGTAACATCTGATCATATGCCATAATCAAACTCAAAATTCACTGGGATAAGTCATGAATAATGAGTGCATCACTCCAATTTCAATGTTGTTCCATCAGAATGTTGGATTTTTCAAAAAGGCAATCTCATGCACAGACCACATGTCTCTTGCAGCTTATGAATTTCTCAAAACATTCATTACCCAAAATTTATAGGAAATCTGTCAAATGGAGGTGCACACATTCACAGCATGACATCTGAATACCAAGAAGGTCCAAAACATGGAGCAATGACTATAAATCATACACTGCACTCAAATACAGGATTTATGCCATCTCCAAACTGACCAACACTACATGTATGAACATTTTTGGAAAAAACCTACACATAAGCCTTTGATTGGTGGGCACATGGGGGCACGTGAGGAGTTATCTATGGTCATGATCATCATTTTTTAAAAAAAAAAAGTATGTCACTATGTTAGTATGTAAAGCATTTACATTTCCAAAGCCCTTTGCCTTTTTTATTATTACCAATGTGCTCCCTAACTCTGTAGGTCTATGCAATAATTTACAAACTAACGAGCATTGGGGAATTTAGCATGTAAAACGTAACATAAAGTCGTATCTATAATTTGCATTGTTGCAGAAATATTCTTGACTGTGGATACTGCTCCACCACCTAATTCCATTCCATTCGTGCAAACCCTGCTACGAAAATAATCGGGCATGCACCAAGCAAAGAAAGTTGCTTACAGCCGTTCGATATCCTGCATGCTAATAACTCTTCTAGTGGTTATTTGAACATAAAGTTCCAAATTCTCATTATTTTTGTCGCTGTCATACATCAACAAGTGCGCACCAGAGCCAAGTCCAAACAGCTCATGCATCAATACAATGCTACGCTACACACAATAGTAGTAATGTCCCTTACAGAACTCACGTATCACCCCGAGTCTCTTAGATATTAGTTATTACATAAAATTTTATAAGCCCAACCTCAATCCTTAGAATCGCATATAAATTCCTTAGAATTGCATACAAATTTCACATATTACTCCACAGTGTTGGACAGATTAGGATCGTAGGCTCGAAGCTAAGACAAACACAACACAGAGCACGGAAGTTATACGAATCCTCGCAAGGAGAACGGCACTAACCCGTCACGAGATCCCCGCTGCTGGGCGCGGCCGCCGCGGCGGCGGTGTCGCGGAGGCGGAGGAGCGGGAGCGCCGAGACGCCGAGGAGCACCGCCCGCCGCGCCAGCACGTACGCCGCCGCCTGAGACGGAGACAGGCCTCCATCGGGAGAGGCGGACGACGCGACGATGGCCGCACCTCTCCGCGCGCGGTGGCGACAGCCGCCTGAGGAGGAGGAGGAAGAGGGGTACCGGAGCGCGAGCGACGGCGACGGCGGGAGGAGGAGGTATCCCATCCCGCCCACGAAACCCTAGCTCCCCGCCTCCCGCCTCGCAGCGCGGTAGCAGCAGCACTCGAGTCTGAACTTCGAGAAGCAGCGGTAGTAACGGAAATGGTGGTGGTGGGGATGGAGGGGATTAGCCGAACATGTCGGAGGCGGAGCCGCACGAGGAACAGTAGACGGTGGGGTGGGCCTCAGCTGGCGAGAGAAGGGATCTTTTTGGGTTACCAAATTACCCCTTTGCCCCTACGCTGTGACCTGCACGAGTATTAGAGGGCTTATCTACGAGGGTGATTTGGGGATTTCGTATGGGTCGGAGCCCATTGGCCGTGGGCGAAAGAGCGTCGGTCAGCGAAATGACGGGTTTGCCCTAAAGGAGTTTGCCTTGCACGAGTTTTGAAGCGGCTGTTTGTAACGGTGTTTTAGGGATTTCAGGCTATCGATGGGTCTGACGAGTAAGCTGATCCCAAGTGTGGGTCTGGGATTAGGCCACGTGGTAGTGTGGCCCGACCCAGCAGGGTTAGAAAAGATGGCCTTTTAGCGGGCCTTTGTACGTTTGTGGGCTTACAGGTAAAGCCTAAGCCCGTTTGTTGCCTTTGTTGTGGCTAACATTAGGCTACGGTGTGTTCTTTTTTTGTTAAGACTTATAGTTTTTTGCTGTGACTTTTGGAGTGTTTATATGAGAAATTACAGAGTAATAGAAATTCACGTGTGGTTTTTTACAATATAAATGAAGTCGGTACAGTATGTACTACAATTAACTAGTAGACCTCATATTGAAAAACACTTCATTTAAAAGTTAGTTATTATAGAAAATTAAAAGCTGAAAAAGAACAGAGCCAGCATTGCAATTTCCACTAAAAAAAGCGCTCATATGCGTTCCGAACTCCTCTCAAAAAATGTGTGCCCGGACAGCTAGGCCTTACATTGGTGAAATCTAGCATAGCATTAACGATGTGGTATCTTGTTTCTTCAGATGATGAAAGTTCGATTCCCATCAGATACAAATAGGCTGGGTTATTTATGCCAATTTTCAACTATAATTTTCCAAGATTCAAAACCTGTAAGCTATAGGTTTTGATCTTTAAAATGATTGCACTACACCTATTCTCACCTTCTGAAAAAGCCTTGTCACTGAGGTGTGTGCGTGTTGTTTGGGACGCTCAATAATGTATGTCTAGTGCTGAGGAGTATTTGACTTTTTTAGTGAAAATGCGTGGCAAAAAGATTCAATTTTACTGATGCACCTGTGGTCTGCAGAAGCACAGATGGATCCAACGGCCCTGAATTCAATACGAGGAGCTCCTTCCAAATGTAACAATTGTTCTGTTCTGTCAGGCCTATTTTCCAGAACAGAGCCCATTTTTAGAATCAGGTGAAATTCGATCCACCCTCCTGAATGCTGCAACCACCTACTGATCTGACCATAGATTTCAACAACACTATCTTATTTTTGCACCCTGCATCATTGGCCTCTGTGAGCCATGGAAATTTTTTGGGTCCTGAATAGGCTCCAAGATCAATGCCAGCATTCAGCAGTAGGCTCCCACATCAAAATCAGCACTGTGCCATTTGTACACAGATCGATCAGATGTCTTGAAGAGATTGGGAATATCTTTCACAGGTATTGCTCTAAATATTAGTTGGGCAATTATATTATAGTCTGATGGTCAGTTTGCCCTAGCTTCGTGGACTGGCTTGATGAGCTTCTAAAATGACTTCAGTGAGAAACTTCACCCCTAGTTATGACTACAGCCTTGTTGATTTAACCCATTGTTTAGGCCTAGCTAGGTTTTGATAGGCCAAGGCAAGTGAGGCCTTTAATTCTAGTGGAACAAGCAAATCAAGTCAGTTAAACCATCATCATCATGTCCTTCCATCGGTACTGCTCAAAGTGAAAGGATGGAAATGACCCAAAGCAGCTCAATGTCATTATCTCACAGACAAGCGTAGCAATATGCAGACATCGTCACTGCTGCCAAGAGGAGAAAGAAAGGGAAAAAAGAGGAAGAAAAGGATGGGGGGGCGCTGGCCAGCAGCCTTAGGATCAAAACTACAGAACTAAAGGCAGGCAGGCGACCCCCCTTTTCTAAAAAGCCCAGATCTCTGCAAGTTTCCAGGACGGGTAAAAAAGGCAGATGTTCATCCTAAGTGACAATGACCCACCAAGAACACCGTTTCTTCTTCTTCTTCAGTTGCTGAATCAAAAACAACAACCTGGTGATGGCAATGTGCACTGGTGATCGATCATCTATCCCCTGGTAGTTAGGGGAAAAATTGAGTGCTTGTCGCGGCGAAACGGTGCATCGGTCGGCCACCGGGGGGTCATGTAGCGACGAACATGCCGGCCATGAAGATGTCCTCGAGGTAGGACGAGCAGGACGAGCGAGGGGAGCCGCTGGTGGTGTTGTTGTTCTCGGCTTCCTCTTCGATCAGGATCTCTTGGTCCCGGCAGCTGGCACTGCAGAATGCTTTCTCACCACTGCAAGAGCACATAGCAAATTATTCAGTGTGCCTTTCTTTCTGAAGATGCATAGAAACAACAGTTGTTTCTAACAAATAATGCATCGGATGAATGAACACCGAAGCAATGTGTTCAGTTTATTATCATTCTAGTTGGTAACCATCTCCAACCAAAGTTTCTTCTCCCAAAAGAATTAGGAATGCTCCAAGATGAACAATGCAGCAATTCGTTCGATGAAACTTCGTTCTTTCATATTAGAGCTCACTCTGCACAAAATATCTTCTACCCGTAATATACACTTCTCCAAATGATGCAATTCACAAGAGCATCAGTTCTTCAGTATTATAGAACAAGATGATCGCATCGACGTACCGGTAAATGTAAATGTCATTGCCTTCCAGCTTCTTCTTGCAAGTGAAGCAGGAGCTCAGGAAGTCCTCGATGGCGGCGGCCTCGGCGGCGCACTTGACCACCCAGTAGGACCCGGCAGCTCCTTCCTTCGCTTCAATGGTGACCTCATCACTCTCCCCAACCGTACGGGGCTCCAAAATGAAGTCCCCGAAGACGTGAGTCGTCTTGGGGTTCGGGCCACGGGCAATGATGCAAGTGTAGTCCTCCGACTGCTCAATCTCGCTCGCCGAGACCGACCCAATGAACCGGCTGGCGCCGCCGGAGATCGACGCCGGCAGCGACCCCGGCCCCGGGAACTTGCCGAGATCGAAGGAATGCCGCTTGGCATTGGAGTGAGCGCCATCCAACCGAGTGGCCTCCGGACCAGACTTCACATCCCCGTGGAAGAACCTGCTGCACGGCACCGACATGCCGGCGGTGGCCGCCGTGTCCGAGGCCGGGCAAGACATCGTCTTGCCGAGCTCCGGGTGCGAGTGGCCGCCGCCGCAGTCTTTGGGCAGGGAGTTGTACGATTTGAGCCGCACGCGCGGGCTGAACAGGCAGTTCTTGGCGTCACCGGCGAGGGCGTCCACGAGGCCAAGCCCGACCGGCTCCGAGTCCCAGGTCCTCGGCGACCGCGGCGACCGGAGCAGGAGCGCCTTGGGATCGAGCGGCGACGTCGGGCTCCGCGACGACTCGCCATCCGGCGCGTGCTTCGCGGCGAACCCGACGAACAGCCGCGGCACGGCGAAAAGCGCCCTGGCGCTCTCTCCGCCGGTGGAATCCGGGCCCTGGTCGGACGCCATACGCCGCAGCATCGCCGAGGAGCCGTCAATCTCCTGAAACCGGGATCAAGAACACAAAAAGATCACAAATTTACCCCATTTGACGAATCCACGACGCGTTCTTGCAGCTCGGCGCCCAGCGCCCAAGACCACAGTTCGTCAACAACTACTAGAACCTTCCCAACAAGGCATCTCTCATCGCACAGAAATGCAACTCCTCATCGAACTCGTGACCAAGAAATAAGGGAAAGGGAAAGCAGGCACCGCCACCAGCCCACCTTTATCTTTTACCAGCAGTATCTCTCCTCCCTCTCTCTCTCTCTCTCTCTCACGCACTCTGCAATGGCCTGTGAGAGAGATGAGAGGGAAGGAAGCAAAAGCAAATGAGGAGAGGGGAAACACGGTTGCAGTAAAATCACACTGTACTACTACTCATACCACTGATGCGCTCACTCTCTCTCTCTCTCTCTTCTGTTTGCGTACTTTTGCATGCATCAAAATCAGAGACGAGTGAGAGAGAGAGAGGAAGGATGGTGGCTTCTGAAATACACCACCACCCACCTCCTCCCATTCATGGATGTCAGAGAAATGGAGGCAGATGTAAGTCATGTAACATTTTAACTTGCGCTGCCTGTACTGTACGCGTATAAATACGGCATATACGCCTTCAAGGATGGCGAGACCTCTGCCTGGCCCCATACAGTACTGTACAATACCGTAGCTTGGCTCCAAGACTGTTAGGCTCGTCATTTCAGGCTGGTGTTATAGTAGTATCTCGTACACGGTACTATTTCCAATTTATGTAGCATAAATTTCGCATAGGATGGACGTTTTCAGATCAATCTGAGCATATATAAATGGAGGAAAATTTGTCAAAATTGTGTGTTTTGATTTGAAGGGGGGAAAATGTTAGATTCATTGAACCTAGGCTCATTTTCATCCCGATACTTGAGCACGTTGTCACTTCATTCACTTGACAGATAACTTAGTGAACATCATTTTGCTCATCGTTCGATGAATCTGGACGCTTTTCCACTCGTTGAATAATAAAAGAAGATTGTTGGAAGATAGAAAATGATGGGTGTTCGCTCGCAATGTCATGGTAAGTATAGCAAAGATTCTAGGTTCGTGTGTAAAAACTAACATTCCTACATTGTTGTCAACTTATATTTGTCTGGTGATGCTACTACTACTTACATTGCAACTCATTCAAACTTATCAATTGGCACAATTACTCCCTTGCACATGAGCGGTTCCATCAATTCAGAACATGTTTCAGGTAGCAAAAAGAGGGGCAAAAAAATCTGCATCAACAATTAATCATCCTACCTAATACTACTACCCACCTAATGACATAGGTGCCGCTCGGTTGGACCAAAAAAAAGTGGCTTATAACTGAAATTTTACTGTAGCTGACTAAAATTATATTGTAGCTGGTGGTGACTTATTTGGCCGAACTAAATTTAAAAAATTTTAAAAATAGAAAAAACAGATTAGCTCATCACGGATAATACAAACAAATATGGACAAAAAAAAGCTCAAAAAACCAAAAAATCCGAAAAGATGAAATTTATGAATAGTGAAAAATAAACCAGAAACTCAAACCGAGATGAACATAGCTATATACTCCCATAATCTTTCTCCTTCCAATTTCTTATTGGATCACATCAATCATTGAACTTTTAGGAGTTTTCTTTTCTCTTCTTTTCAGTTGCTGCTGCAATGCGGCGAAAGAGAGAAACATCCAGTGTGTGAGCTTTTCTCTAATTTCGAAGCTGTCCTGAATTACTACTACTGTTGCAAAAGTATAAAGTGATTTGGTGAGTTTATACACTCGTGGTAATTCAACTTTTTCCTCTTTTCCCCTCTCCCTCTCTCTATTTGGTCCTCTTATGAACTTATTTTCTTATACCTTGTTCTAAAAAGCTATAGCTTTTAGCTGAAATAGCACTGTAGCAGGTTTTTTAAGGTATTCAATTGAAGAAAAATTAGAAAAATAAGAAAAATTTAAAACATCATTGCATCTTCACAAACAATACAAATGCAAAAAGAAAAAACACGTTAAAAAATAAACGTGTTCTAAACAGCTTTTTCCATAGCTGTTAGGAATGGCCTTAGGTGGTGATCATTTGGGCTTTTCTGGTGACTTATGGCTGAAAAGCACTGTAGCTGGCTGAAAAAATATTGTAGCTGACAGAGGCTTATTTAACATAATTAAATTAAAAAATTAAAAAAAATATGTTAGCCCATTACGTATAATGCAAGCAAATACGGGAAAAATAGCTCAACAAAAAGCCAAAAGTTCAGAAAAAGATGAAATTTATGAATAGTAAAAAATAAGTCGAAAGCTAAAAGCTAAAGCCAAAACCATCACAGCCTCGGAGTGGCTCTGGCTTTTAAAGAAGAGGAATGGCTTTCTAACAGTACAGTGCTGCTTTGTTTCATTGTTACTGACTAGCATCTATCCAGGTCCAGTAGTAGCACATCATTGTGTAAGCCCTGCCTACTTGTGCAAATTCCGTAAAGCTTAAACCGAACAAAGTTGGCTTTTATGTCTCTCAATGCCAATCAGGACCGAACTCCTCTACAAAATCACCACTGAAAATTCTAATGAGTTATCGAGCGAGATGGAATGGCTGTGATCGTTTTGTCTTCAGCTTTTAGCTTTCGGTTTATTTTTCATTATTTATAAATTTTGTCTTTTTCTGAACTTTTAGCTTTTTGTTAAATTTTTTTGCCAGTTCTTTTTTCCCGTATTTCTTTGTATTATACGTAATGGGCTAACATATTTTTTATATTTTTAAAATTTTTTAAATTTAATTACGTTAAATAAGCCTCTTCAACATCTGATATTTTTCAAAGAATTTCTTGTGCTTTTAGCCATAAGCCACCAAAAAAAGCCCAAATGATCACCACCTAAGGCCCGCTTTAAGTGACTTTAGCTTTTAAAGGACAGAAGCTGAAATAAACGTACCACCTTCTTAATTTTGATTTTTAGTTTTTTATTTTTTATTGTCCGTAGAGATATAATAGTATTTTTAGTTTTTATTTTCTTATTTAAAAATAGCTTAGAAAAAAATAACATACACCGTAGTACAATTACAACCAAAATGCAACAGCAGGTTACAGCGCGGCCTAAGCGTTCCGAATTGCCACTGCTGTTGCAAATCTTTTCTTTTGGTATTGGTTTCGACAGGAGTTACCGGCTGACGGTGGGCGCAGAACCGGACGCATCTCGTAAATATTTGGATGCTTCACAAAATCCCATGACAGAACTCTGATCGAGCGCATGCCCGGCAACCGATGTTTGGGCGGTTAACTCCGTTAATTTGTCGGATCCTCTACATCCTCCAGCTCTCTGTTACTTTGCATACGCCAGTCAAAGAGTCAGAGCAACACGCAAAAGTGCAAAACAGAAACGAAAACATGGGAGTTTCGTTCCTTTTTCGGACCATGGAACTGTAGTTATAAAGTAGTTATTATGTTGCAATCACTTTTTTTTTTACCAACAGCGCAAAATACCCCGTCACATTTTATGATTTTAGCACGTACTAGTACAAATGAAACTGAGGTTGCAATCACTTGCAAGCGCAGAAGATCTCAATCAGTTTGGAACTGCTCCAGGCTTGACGAGCTGGACCTTCTGCAAGCACAGAACCGTCCATGCGTGCTTGCGTACTGTGCGTCCCGTGTGGGTGTTTCTCCTTTTCTTTTTGAGAATTTCCAGGCATTCAACTGCTTACACAGATCCCACTTATTTCGGTTTAAACTTCTGATTTCTGATTTATTTTATATTATTTATAAATTTTATTTTATTTTATTTATACTTTTAGTTTTTTTGAGCTTTTTTACCGGTTCTTTTTTCTCGTATTTGTTTGCATTATACTTGATGGGCTAACATGTTTTTTCTATTTTTCAATTTTTTAAATTTAATTATGGTAAATAAGCCTCCGTCAGCTATAGTATTTTTTTCAACCAGCTACAATGCTTTTCAGCCATAAATCACTTAAAAAAACTCTTTTGAGCAGGGCCAAAATAGGATCTAGTATCTCAATGACGAAGAATATAGGTATAGATCTAGCAAAATCTGTACTGATCGGGTCGAACTTGAGGTTGGGTGCTCCAGTAGTATTTTATATATCAATCAGGAACAACTAATTACACGCCATCCATCTTAAAGATGTAGTTATTATATGCAGTAACGTAGATGGCATAGTGTAAATAAACATGCTACAATGGTAAGAGCCTAATTAAGTAAGAGCCATCGCGCGTGTACAATTGCGGTGTAGGCGATGCGATGCGCGCGGCGGGACCACCAGACCCACAGCGCACGCATCCAATGTAGCTAGCACAATCTATCCCCTGTGGGATGGGGCCCATCAGGCAGGGAGCGAAGGGGGTACAGATTAGTGGCCATCGAAGTTCTGTTTGAAACGCAAAGAAATTTTTCTTGATTCATGTATAAATTAGGGGGTTGAGTGGTTTATGGCTAAAAAGTGCTATAGTTGATTGAAATTGTACTGTAGTTGAGGATAACTTATTTGGTATAATTAAATTTAAAAAAATTAAAAATAGAAAAAATAGATTAACCCATCATGAATGATACAAACGAATACGGAAAAAAGAACCATAAAAAAGCTCAAAAAACAAAAAAAATTAGAAAAATATAAAATTATCGAATAGTAAAAAATAAGTCAGAAGCTAGAAGTCTAAGCCGTTTTTGAACGGGGCTTAAGCTAATTTCCAACGAAAATGATGTGTTTCAGACGACGAGCCTAATTACTCCACTTTTACGGGGACAGCGGTGGCCCGGTATTGACAAAGCTGACTGACCCTGCGGTTGGGCCCACTCCCCCCTGGGATTCTGTTTTATTTCCTTCTCTCTATCGACTTTTCAGCCTTTTTATCCCTCGATGTTGAACTAGCTACGGTAAAAATAAAATAAGATATCCTCTCTTTTTTCCTGCACCGAGATTTGAGCGCTCCGGGGAAAATCTAACCGTGCATGAGACACTCGGTACGTTCGATCTGATCAAGATTTGTTGGTAATAGTTTTTGTATTAGCACCGTTTCAAAGTGCAACTCTAACCATCAAGTGCACTCGGCAGTACCAAACAAGGCAGGTTTTGATTTTTGGTCTTTATTTTTTAGCTGAAATAGCATTGTAGCGGCAATAAAAAACCGCGATTGAAGTTGAAGCTGTTCAATTCGACTGTTAGCTTTTGGCTTTTTGCTAAGCTAGTTTTCAAAGTGTTACTAGTGTTATTTTGGAGACATGAGAAGGTTGCATCTAATGAAGGCGGCGTAGGCAACGAGCGTGAAAGAGTCAGTGGAGACATTTTTGTTGTCGCTTCCTCCACCTGCCGGCGGTGTCAAGCTCATGTCTGCATGCAACGATAAACGGATAGACATTCAATGGCTAACGAAACGAATATCCGGAACACAAGTAAGCGAAAAAATTGACACAAACGAGGAATTGAACGATACCATGCAATTCAGAGAGAAACAACTCAAGTCCAAAACAATAGAGCTAACATTACAGTGCATGACAAAACAACGAAATGCGAGGTCCGAAATGCAATGCAAGAAACAACTCAAGTTAACGACGAAAACAGAATGCGGAACATGTAGCTGCAATGCAAACAAGTAGGACTGTGCATTCGGTTAGTTCGGTAAAATCGGTTCGGTAAATACGGTATATACGGTAAATACGGTATTGTTAGTTCGGTGGTATACGGTATTTTTGAAAATACGATTCGGTATCGGTAAATCCCAATTTAGTTCGGTGCCACAGAGACAGACAAACTTGGCTATACTCAGTTACTCCTAATCTCCTTATATAGGTTTGGCAATTGGCATAAAGACCGGTTGATGAAACAATTAACTCACTGAGTCCACTGTGTCCCACTGCTGTAACATGTAGATAGTATAATTTTGTACATGAGCATTGAGCAGTGCAAGGAGGGCCCAACCCCATCCATCCCGAGGGCCAAACAGTAGCAGTCTAGCAGAAGCAGCCACCAGGCACCAGCCAGCGGGGACGAATCGCCCAGACGCCCATCCATCCTCCTCCTGCTGAAGTGCTGATTCCCATGGACACCAACGCCCCGCCGCTCCCTTTCTCCTACTCGCCGCTGCCGGCCGGGGATGCCTCCTCCGCCGAGGTCTCCGGCGCCGGCCGCCGCCAACGGCGACCGCTGTGCGCCGCCCTGTTTTTGACCGCCGCCGCGTTGCTCCTTGCCGTTGCCGCGCTCGCCGGCGTCAGGCTCGCCGGGCGCCCCATGGATGTGCTTTCGGCTGGCCTGGCGGAGGTGGACGCCGTGGTGAGGAGCAGGGGGCCGGAGTCGGGGGTGTCGGAGAAGACGTCCGGCATGCGGCAGAGCGACAGAAGGCTGGGCGGCGACGCGGGGAATGCGTTCCCGTGGAGCAATGCCATGCTGCAGTGGCAGCGCACGGGGTTCCACTTGCAGCCGGCAAGAACTGGATCTGGATGAACGATCCCATGCTGTGGCGACTGGCGAGGGGGAACGAAGTATTGGTTTCTTCGGTTTATTCCGTTTTTAGTCGGTTTTTCCCGAAAAAACCAAACACTAAAAAAACCTAAAATGTAAAAACCGAACCGAATACCGAAAATTGATCAAACCGAGTTGACCGGTTCGGTGTTTCCGGTCTGATTTTTTTGGTTCGGTTTTTTTATGCACAGCCCTACAAACAAGGACCACTCGAACAAGGATGACATTTCTCAAGGCATATTCTTCAGACGTTCCCATGTCCTCCTGATCCATCGGAGCCGTCCCTCAGCCATTTTCATCACCACGAAACTATCGTGGCATTCTTTCTTCATGAATAGTGACTAGCGTAGTAATGCTCGTCGGTGTCCTCCCCAACCTTGGCCTCCTTGATGATAGCCATCAGGTGACATAGCTCCTCCATCGCTAGGTCACACATGGGGGAAGACGCACACATACTTGACACACGAGTTGATGTGGTATGCTTCTTCTCGTAAAGGTTGATGAGGTGCTTCAGCTCGGTGCCATGATCTATTGCCGTGCCCTTATTACTGTCACTGCATAGAGATGAGCAAACCCAAGAATGCTTGTCTCGAGATGGCCTAGCACTGCCACCTTACAGGGCGGTCCTGAGGATGTCATCTTTGTTCTTCGATGGCAGTGTATCCAGTTCGAGCACAAACACATGCTCGCATATGAATGTACCAAAACCGAACACAAATTCCATGAGGTCTTCATTTTTTAGGGTTCCTTTCTTGAACTTGAGCATAAAGGCCTTGCCCTACAAATATCGAAAAATTTGGGAAGCATCAAGAGATTGATGGATTGTACTGCTGACAGATTGAAGAACAAAAGATGGTTACAAAGCACACGCACCATGGCTACATGCGCCCATGACCGATCATCTGCGACAATGGAGCTAGTTTCCAAATTGACCCTAAGGCCAGTGGTGCGCTGCTTCAATGCCTTTTATACGCGTAATCCACTTGTTCATCATTTGTTTTCGAAGGTACATGCGGCCGGTGTGCTCGGTGAACTTCTGGTAAAGGATGTTGTAGCCCTTCATATTGTGACACCCAAAGGGATAGTTGTGTGCGACGACCTTCTCCACACATATCTCCAAGAAAACACAGATGCAGTCCACGTCCTAGGTAGCCACAGCCTTGTCTACCTGCACCAGTGCAAAAGGAGCTGTTTGGACCAAGAAAACAAGACAACAAGCCAAGTAGAACAAAGCCAAGCAGCAAGATGCATTCTCAACAAATCGATCAACGAAATGGCATTGTCGATAGTACAAGGCAAGTTGAAGCAATGGCCAAAGCATCCATGAGCGAGCAACAAATCGGAGTCAACAAACAACATGCCCAACAAATTGAAGTGACAAAATCAAAACCAACATCCTCAAACCTTGGTGTGCCGATGGAGCTAGAGACGAGGATGGGGCAGCCAGACGCGGGGATGGACACCATGGAGGAGCCGGTTGCGAGGAAGGGGAAGGCAGATGTGGGGACAAAGCAAACTGCGATGAGGGAGCTAGGGCGGAGACGAAGCAAACTGCGATGGGGCACCCAGGGGCAAAGCCGAAGGCCGTGGAAGAGATCTACTGCAGTAGATCCAGCGGAGGCGGGAAGGTCGGAGGAAGTGGTCCACCGAGCAGGCCAACGTGCGAGAGAGGAGTGGGAAAAGGTGGTAAGAGAATGCATAAGGGAGCAGAGTACCAGTGCTCCCTAGCCCTATTCATTCGCTCCGTGATGCGCTGGCTTCGATCTCACGCTACTGCTTCCTAGCATCTGGGACACAAGCCGACCCATTCCAAATCACGTCCCGCTTCACGAAGCCGAAAGCCAACGCGCCTTGGAACACAGCCTAAGTGTGTTCAGAACATAGAAATTTACATGAAACAGTAATTATTTTAAAATGCTATGGAAATCACATGTTTCATATAAGTTTCTTTTTGGAACAAAGAAATTTTGAAGGAAAAATAGAGTATTGCATTTGAAAAAAAAATCCTACATGGTGTTTGGATCGTAAGATCGCATCAAAGAAATTTAATAGGATAGGAATTTTCCTACAAATTTTGGAGGAAACCAAACATGAGCTCTATCCTCATGTTAAAATTTCTTTTGAGAGTTTCAATGCACTTTCTCTTACCCTTCTCTATCTAATCAAGTAACATCTAATCTCAAAATTCCTATATTTTTCTTGTGAGACATCCAAATGTCTAATCTTGTGTTTCTTGTATTCCTGCATTTTTAGATTCCCGAAAGAGACCCTAAATATTCACACAATCTTATCTGTCATAGTACAAATGATTTGACTACACACTTTCTAAGATGCCTCTCTCTTGTGACCGGAATATAAACACCGAGATAAATTTACTAGGTGTTTGTTTTCCGATGATCATTTGCTTACATAAGATTTATAGACGGATTTCTCGTACAATAACTTTGGAATTTGTTGAGAAATTTCATGGAAATCAAGTAAGCGGAGGACAGAGAGGGGGAAAAAGGTGAGCATGAAGGTGACATTGTCGAGCCAGTTCTAGAGACTAGAGCCGCCGCTCCTCGGCATTGTCGTGTCGCATCGCCGCGCCGGCTCTCCACGATCGCGCCACCGCCATGGCCGTTCCATCGCGCCTTGCCCGTTCCACATCTAGTCGTCGCTCATCTGTGCCCACGTTGACATGCTGTGCCACCTCCTATGTCTATCTCCCACCGACAAGGAGCTTGGTGGAGAAAGGGCGGTAGCAGATTGGGAGGGCGAGGGAGCAAAGCCACGGCGGCGGCGACCGACTATAGCGCGTCCAAATCTGGAACCTCACCGGCGCAGTGGATCGAGCCAGTGATGGATTGCTTCGGTTGTGTTGCTTGCCATGCGATAGATTGATTCGGTTGAATTGTAGTTCCCTAGATCAATCCATCCATCAATTCAGCCAGGATTAGTTATTCTTTTCTCGAAGAATGGATTGATTGGATCTCGTTTACTTGATTGCAACTATTTGATTGGTCCGTCTTCCTCCCATGGATTTGATAGCAGCGAGGAGCAGGTGGTGTCCAGGATGAACTACAAGTTCATCCTCCACGCAACGGACAGTGTGGGGGAAGAGCACGGCGTGGGTAGGAGGAGAAGGAAATTGAGTTTCTTTGAGATTGGTGTTTGTCATGTATGGCATGGGCCTTTGGATAAGCAGAGCTACGTGTTACGAGGTACTTGCACTCCTCCCCTTTTTTTTTATAATTTACCGACATGGAGTAAAAAGCAAAACAAAATAGAGTGAGTACTAGCAATCCTATCCCGTTTGAAGTTTAAAACAACTCTTAATTCTTATAGACGATACTGCAAAAATTCAAAACTAAAGCGTTTTTTCTACTTACATTACTCACCCTTGCAGCAAATAAGACAAAGCACTGTAAAATGGAAGAGAAGTTTTCGCTCGTCCCTCAGATGAATCGCGTGCTCTGAGGTTATAGCCTAGAGACATTGGGCTTTTCTTCTCGCTTCGAAAAAAAGGAAAAAAAAACTAGTTTTTATCCTTAAAAACAGTCGAATGTTATATAGCAGTACTAAAAAAACTAATCTACAAGACTAGCAAAGTATTACCATGCTTTGAAAAAACACAGGATGGTCAAATTAAATCGCCCACTTTTAGAGGGGGGAGAAATGGCTTATGACTAGCTCATAGCGTTGCCCTTTTGTCTGCATTTGCGCATCTCAAATAGTATAAGTAGCCACGCGAATGTGGAATAAAAAGGACTTTTTGTACAGTAAAATGACAGCGGTAAGTAATAGATGCATGCTAGATCATGTACATGCTTTTTCCCATCAGGTGATTCAGATGAACCAGCGCGCAGGAAACAGCATGTAACAGTCTTAATCAACAGTCATCTTTAATCATTTAATTAACAGTCATCTTTAATCATGAACCATTAAATCACTAGTTGAATCCACAATAATAAAGCATTATCATACGCTACAAAGCCAGCAAGAAAATGTCTAGAACAATATATATAGATATGCGAATGAATAATTATATATATATATATATATATATATATATATATATATATATATATATATATATATATATATATATATATATATATATATATATATATATATATATAACCCATTGTAATCAATACATAATTAGTACATGTTTACATGTAATACAAATCATTTAATAAATTATAGGTCTGCAATATACAGATGTTTAAATAGAAATACATCACTAATTACAGTGCAATGCAAATAGGAATAGCACTAGCGTTCTTAATCATCAAGTAGAATTGAGTACTTGTAGGAAGAGACGACTACCGAAAGAAAAGGGAAAACAAAATAAATGGATAAATAAAGACGATTGCCATCGGAACTTTTTTGAAATAATAAAAATGGATAAATCACTCATTGTGATACGAGATCGTCTAGGGCCAGTTAACATAACTCTGAATTACGCATCGCATATAAGGAAATGCACACGAACCAATTGCAGTCAAGATCAGGGTAACTACGGGTAAAGTGATACAAACCTGTGCCATGCTAAATAAATTGTGAATTCACACTTGTCTGTCTGTTGGACTGGAGTCTATGGGAACCTACTGGTGGTTTTTCTCTGAATACAAGTGACTAGTAGCTTCACAAATTAAAAACTTGGCAATTTTTGCAACTTAGAAACTTATTGTAGAAATTGTGATGACAAGAGATATGGATTTTGATCTAATCGACATTGTTCATGGAATTGCATATTTGCTATTAATGCTTGATGAATATTTTTGTACTCACTCTTATTATTAATCCTCCTAATTTAGAGATGAGTTAGTATGATGATTTACTCGGTTATGATATGTCTATATGGAGGATAGTTATATAAAGGGAAACAAGATTGATCCTGAGTATGACGCGTACAAGATGGATATCCTATATAGAGGTTGGGATGAATAGGCGGTGACCGGTAGCCACTTACATGTGATTCAGGATGTAATAGCTTGTCTCTATCTGTTAGTTTTAATACTTGTATAATTATTGGTTGGTGACACTTCTATTTTTAAGTATTGTAATATTTGAACAGAAATGTGTAGCTCTGCGTGACAATAGCATTAGAATAATATTATACTGCGTCTAACTATTGCTCTTATTGTAATATAGATGTGATTTATTAATCTAGACTGATGCCATTAACTAATATAATGATTGCTATGAGTCGTCGCACAGCCACCCTTTGGCCGGATAAAGATATAGATCTTTCACGTGCCATGTGGCGATTTTGTACACTCTCAGCTCCTGAGACGGCGTACGTATGCATCGATCGGTGAACCAGTATCTAATCCGAGAAGCTAGCAACTAGCAAAGCATGCATAATGATGCTTAAGGGTTAAAACGGATCTTGCACATTCGTGCATGTATGGACAGGTCACCAGAATGTAACTAATGTATTATGGGACCAGAAGGGTATGAGCTAAGAGTCTGTTCTTTTTTTTTTAGTTTTTGACTTTAACTTTTAGTTTTTTAGTAACTAATTTTTAAATAAAGTGTTTTTTTAAGATGAGGTCTACTAGTTAATTATACTATATACTATACCGAATTCATTTATATCGGTAAAAACCGCATGTGAGTTTCTGTTACTCTTTAATCTCTCGTACAAACAGCTCAAAAGTCATAAATCGCAACCAAAAGTCATTAGGTTCAGCCAAAAATCCATCCGCAGGTTTGAGCATTGTAACAGGTGTGCACACCTCCCCTGACCTAGCAGAGTTTTCTCTCTCTCTCTTACTGCACCAACATCCATGTCTTCTGATCCTTGTGTGGAGGGCAACTATATATGAGTCTCCGACAGGTGGACCTTATTGACAGTTGTACTTTCGGGGTATGGTTTGCGAGTGGCTCTTCGAGGAGTTCTCTACATTTATACAAGTTATATATGTGAAAAGTGAGAATATTGTCGTAGGAATTGAATTGTTCCTGTAGAATTCGTGCTTGGTAGACCCTTGTAACTGAAGGTTTATGGTCGCTCATTTGCTCCGGATAAATTGATATACAGTAATAGCATAAATTGAAATACAGTAATAGCAGAAGGGTTGCACTTCACGAGAAACTAAAAATTCCCTAATATTATAGATCATATCTGCAAAGGTTTACTGCAGCTATTATTCTACCTCATGGGAAGTGGTCGCATTGCAGTATTGCAACGCGTGCATGATGGCACCAGGAGCACACAGGCAGAGAAATAGTTTAATTAGCAACACGGATTCAGATACTATGTTTTGTATGTCACCTTTTTCATTTTATTTTGGGAAACAAACAAGCCAGCAGCGTTTCTTCTATGAGCCACAGGGCTGCACACTGTACAAGGTTCCGGGTAAACAATGGCCATATGTCTGTGGGTGGCCACATGAAGTGAGCCCTTCCGATTGTTGTGTTCTCTGATGCTCTAGTTTTGTTTGTACTTTGCACTAGTTCCCAACCACCGCTCCAGTTCGAAATTTTGATTATTTAGTTAGAAAATAGTTTCATTACATACCCTTACTTCTCATATACAGCTTAAACGAATAAAATATAAGTATTTATCATTTTAAGTATATTTTAATAATTATAATTATAAGATACTTCAAAATAAGTTTCATAAAATTTTTTTATTAAAATCTATTTTTATGGTATAATTTATGTATATACTCATTTTACATATAGAAAAGATTATATAATAAAAACAAAAGAGTTATTATGAAAAATTTTCAACCATGTCGCATTGGAATATCTTAGAATTAATATTTAAGTATACCAAATGTAATAAAATGATATAATACGTTCGTTTAAAAAGTATATTGAAAAATAAAAGTACGTACTCCACGAGTACGAAAAAAGATTCCTATATAGGGAAATAGTTATACGCGCACACACACACGGAAATACATACTGCTACTTCTAATATACCTCTTAAACGAATGTCACTACTACTACAAAAAAAAAGGTCATCATAGATGATTTGGAACTGTCATCACAGACGGTTTTTTGAACCGTCTGAATTTATGGATTAGTGGTAATCGGAGGTTATCACAGACAGTTTGTCAGCCGTCTGTGATAAATACAACACAAAGGATTTGTAACTAGAACCATCCGTGATACTCTAATATCACAAATGGCTCAAAGTAAAAAACCGCCTGTGATACTCTAACATCACAGATGATTATATCAACCAACCATATATGATGCGCGAGTATCACAGACGGTTGTAATATAGAACTGTCTGTAATAGTCCTTCATAGACAATTTATATCATAAAACCGTTTGTGATAGTTCATACTATACCTAATTTTTTTTCTTTTTTTGGCTAGGCTTAAGAAATGTTAGCTATGCCTTTTGAAAACAAGCAAATACAGCAGTAAACACAACATCACATTTCATTAGAATCCACCATTACAATATCACAAGATAATAAGCAGGTTACCCATATAACACAGCAAGAACACATCTCATAATCCTACGAACCCAACTCTTAAATATGGCAAGAACACATCTCCTAATCCTACGAACCCATGGCAAAAATATAGAAAAAGGAGAGATCTAGTAGCGCGCGAGCTGGATGTTCTTGACGTCGACTTGAGCACCGTCTTGGTAGTTAGCTGCTTCCACGGTGCCTTGCAATGAAGGAGAGGCTGCAGCAGCGTCACCTTTATGCCATGACGGTGACATTACACAAGACACTCTTATGACACTTACGACAAGAGTGTCTTGTGCAGTAGACTGTGGTGCAACAACGGAGGTATTATCTCACGGCGGTAGTCTACGTCGTCGAGAAATAAGCTAGGAGTGGATGAATTAGTTAGGAGCAGCCGGTAGAACTCACACATCTTGGAGTGAAAGGGGGGAGTAATTAATAAGGGGCGAGAGGTGGAAGGAACTGGTGCCTACCGTTCGATGCGGAAAGAATGGACGGGTGAGATTAGAATCTTGAGGGAGATGCCACGAATCGATGTTATGGCATTATCAAAGATGGTTTGTTATACGAATCGTTTGTGATAATGCACATATCACAAACGGTTCTTATAAATAAATATCTGTGAATTATCACATATGGTTATTAATACGAATCGTCTGTAATATCTTGCATTATCACAGACGGTTTATATTAACAACCGTCTGTGATATTTTCCAAGACGATTATTAATACGAACCGTCTGTGATGTCTTGCTTTATCACAGATGGTTTCTATAAATAATCATCTATGAAAATATCATAGACGGTTGTTAGTATACATCGTCTGTGATGTAGCTGTCTAATATAGTCTCTTTTGTAGTAGTGTATATTATACCTCTTATCACTTTCGGTATACTTAAATACTAATTGTAAGATACTCTAATGCGACATAGTTGACAAAATTTCATCGGAGTCCTTTATTTTTGCTATACATTCTTTTCCACATATAAAAAGAGTATATACATAAATTATGTTATAAAAAGTGGATTTTATTGAAATTTTTCATAGAACTCACATTGGAGTATCTTATAGATATTATTAGAGTATACTAAAAAAATAAAGAAATATAACATCATTTAAGTGATATATAATTTAAGCGGTATATAATAAAGAGATATAACATCGTTAGAGTATAGACACTATGCATGTGCATGGCAGCATGGGAATGGTCGATCATTTTGCGTACTGTTGAAAGGGTGAAGACAATGTAGCCAAAGCCTGAAAGCCCTACATGATTTGTTTCTGCTGGAGCAGTAATGCATGTGGCCCAGAGCCAACTCATAGGATCCGAATAATTGTCAGGGTGTTGCGGCCTAAACCTCATATATATATATATATATATATATATATATATATATATATATATATATATATATATATATATATATATATATATATATATATATATATATATATATATATATATATATATATATATATATATATATATATCCGTTCTTCCTCCTTTACTGCCTAGATAATTAAGATTTGCTTTTGTAGATTTTATAGTAGATCTCAAAACTATTTAGTTTAGTTTGTCTTCTATATAAACTTTGAGCTAGCTCCCATTAGAGAAACATTTAACTTAACCCCACCCAATGGAATTTTAATACTATCGACCTTTTCTTACATGACAAAAGGCAAGATTAACTGCTGAACAAGCTTTAATCCCTACTAGTAGTACAAGATAACCTATCACTCCAATTTGTTTTTCTTATAATTTAGCACTAGTAGGTTGCGACAGAAGTGGTCATTTTACCTGGGGATTTTCCGAAAGGTTAGTGCCCATATCTGCATGCCTGGGCCTCGGCTGGTCAAAACGGTGGCATGCATGCCCATTCAATTAGCTTTCAAAGGCTGTTTTGCCTTTAGTTTGTGGGATCAGGCAGAAACTAGTTACTCTAATCATTCCATCCTGTCATTCATCTCCAGCAGATCAGAGACCCTATCATGGTATGCATGGCTCCATCTCCATGATTGGATGAAGGAAAGAGAGGGAAGAGAACTGAAGGGAGATCATCATCGATCGGCCTAGCTAGCTCCAAGTAATCTTCACGTTCGCAGAAACTCCATCCATTGCTTACTTTGGTTCCATTCGCCGTGTTCTTGTAGAGCTCATGATCGCGCCCGTCCGCGTTGGTCCATGTTGGCAGCAGGGAGCTATTGCACGTCACAGCGGGTCCAATTTTATTTTACCTTATTATAGCTGTTATATGCATTGGTGTTGTACCCCACGACTAAATTAAAGCCTATCGACCCTCTAGCCCAAAATATACGTGTCGTGATATACACGGTATATTGCGGTGTTGTTTAGTTCTGCGGTCTGTTCATATTAGTTTAGCTTATAAATAGTAATAACTTATAAAGAAATATATAGAAAGAGAAAAACTCACGTGTGATTTTGACCAATATAAATGAAGTCAGTACAGTGTGTAGTACAATCGACTAGTAGATTCTATCTAAAAAGAAATTCCGTTTGAAAGTTAGAAAAGCCGTTTACCATAAATAAACAGTTTTTAGTAGCTAATATATATGAACAGAGAATTAGAACCGCAGCTTCTTGTCGTGTGCATTTTTGGCTAGATCAATCTAACGGCATGGTTGTTCGTACTGTACACGCATCCGGCTTCAGGGATGATCACCATCGTGACATCGTCTCTTCTCAACTCTCGATTAGTGGACGGTGGCTACTGGTTACCAAAGCTCATATTCTTTTTTTTTAAAAAAGGAAAATGCAGGAGAGAGAGAGAGAGAGAGAGAGAGAGAGAGAGAGAGAGAGAGAGAGAGAGAGAGAGAGAAGAATCTTGCACAAGTAAAGGCAAGTGAAGCGCTGGGCCAAGTGAAGTGATGGGCTATTGCAAGACAAGGTCTTTGCTCTCACATAAATCTGTCATAGCTTAGCCCAAGCAAACCACTCAGCCGTTACACAGTCCAACAGGCAACAGCATGCGCACTGCATGAATGAAGGATCGAAGAAGAACTCGATCGATGACACGGAGCTTGAATTGGAGCAATCGATAGTAATGGGCACAAATAAATTGGTAAAAAAGAATCGTCAAAAAAAAGAAACAGATAGCTGATGCATGGATACAGATGAGGCCGGCCTACAGATCAAATGGCTAGAGGAGTGGAAACTGATGCGGCTAATCACCAAATTACATGTCCTTATTAACCAACCAATTAGCTAGCTAATCGTCCTTGGAATCCGCAGGAGAAAGCAGCACGCGCGCGCATCGGCTGAGAAATCAAACGCCCTTGTTTCCACTCCCAACGTTGCTCCCGCCGATGCCACCGCCTGCTCCGCTACCTCCACCGCCGCCAGCTCCGGACCCGCCTCCGGCGCCACCGCCAATGCCTCCGCCTGAGCCATCACCGCCGCCGAACCCGCCACCCGCGCCACCGCCGGCTCCAAAACCGCCTCCTGCACCACCACCGCCTCCGAAGCCGCCGCCCATTCCTTCACCAGCGCCTGCTCTGCCACCTCCAACGCCACCGTCGGCTCCTCCGCCACCAATGCCTACGCCGGCGCCACCTCCAGAACCGCCGCCCTTCCCACCACCAGCACCTCCGCCGACACCAGTGCCTCCACCCGCACCGCCACCGATGCCACCACCGCCTCCAAAGCCTCCACCGCCGCCGCCGCCCATGCCACCACCAGCACCACCGCCGATGCCGCCTCCAGCGCCTCCAGCGCCCCCACCGATGCCTCCACCAATACCCGCGCCACCTCCCACACCCCCTCCTTCACCGAATCCACCGCCAATGCCTCCTCCGGCGCCACCACCGGCACCGAATCCACCTCCTGCACCAGCTCCACCTCCAAACCCAGCACCACCGCCAATTCCTCCTCCACCTCCTGCACCGGCTCCTCCTCCAAGCCCACCACCGCCACCAATCCCACCACCGCCTCCTGCTCCGGCTCCTCCTCCACCACCCGCTCCTGCTCCGCCTCCGCCTCCGAGTCCACCGCCAGCACCTACACCCCCTCCGCCTCCAAACCCCGCACCACCGCCCATGCCAGCGCCGCCGCCTACACCGCCTCCTCCTCCAAACCCGCCACCACCGCCCATGCCTCCTCCCAGCCCACTGCCGGAGCCACCTCCTACACCACCACCAACGCCACCACCTCCACCGGCACCAACGTCGCCGCCGCCACCTTTGCCACGTTTCTTATCGCAATTCTCCGCGCTAACACTGGCCTGGCTAGAGGCCACCTGCTGGCGCCGGGCGGCGGCGCTCGCCGCCCACACAAGTGACAGCAGCAAGAACACCATTGCTCGGTTGCCCATGCCCATGAGAGAACTTAGCTAGTACAACAGCTTCCAGCTAGCTTCGTATACGTACGTGCATACGTTCCACTACTTAAGTACAAGTACGATCGAGTGGGTACTCGCCGTGTGCACTGTGCAGGGGAAGCAGGAGGTATTTATACGGCATGGCTGGCTGGCTGGCTCCTCGCTTGGATTTGGTTTGCTTTGGATTAAATGGGTGATGGCTGCTTTATTTAGTTTGGTGGCGGGTGTGGAGCGAGCGGGGGAGGGTTGACCGTTGGTTCGAGCTGAGCCTTCATTGCATGCACGCCCTACGTGTGTGTTCCGGAGACTTAGCGGGGGAGGGTTGACCGTTGGATCGAGCTAAGCCTCCATTGAATGCAGCCCTTCGTGTGTGTGTTTCGGAGACTTTAGTTTTTCAAATAAGCAAACAGAGCAATTTATTCATTGCCTTTTTTAAATTACTTATCGAAACAATTTTTTAAAATAATTTATTGGTATTCAGTTTGTTCGTATAAACCTTCATGCTAAAATCATGAGCTATAGCTATAAGGTATGTACGATAGTTTGTCTCTTAAATATTGTCTTTAAGGTTTTCATCTTATCTAAAGACAGTAGACAACCTCTCCAACAGTAAATCATTTATCTAACTATTTTATACTATTTTATCATAATTTCATACCTCACATCCTCTCACTATTTATGTTATTTATAGGTTCAAGTCATCTCTTGCATAAGAAATATCATATTATCTTCTCTTTCTTTTATATAGAATTTTATTTATTTAATATAGTTAAAAGTCAATACTATTAAACATGCCCTGCCCCATCAACCGAACCCACCCTTTAGCTTTGGTTTGCGCAGCCTTTTGACTGGAGTCCCCATGCATCTACGTGAGCTACGCATGCGTGCAGCGAGCCTTCCCTGCTTTGCAGGCCTTCGCTTCGCTTGATTGGTCTTCTTCTTTTGGCCTGTGACTGTGTGCCCTTACTCCGTATGCATGCATGCACCCATACATTAATGGCTAGCTCGCGTATTGGAAAGAAGCGATGTGGGTGGGAAGAGGGAGGGAAGGAGACCTCGATCTTGAAATGCATGGGATGCTTATGTCCTAGCAGTAGTAGCTGACCCTTTTTTTTTCTCAAGCCTTGCTTGGTAGTTGGTACTCCGGACTCTGGAAGCAGGAGCTGTCAGTTGGGTTGATGGTGATGGAATTTTTTGTACGGATAATTCATTTTTTATTCGAAAATACATAAGTATATCCGCGGGAAATTTTTTATAAAAATAGGCTCCAGTCGCTCACCCATTGGGCGACTTTCGCCTTTCGCCCAACCGGGAGGTGACACAAATTCTGTCGCTATACGTTCAAGCGACTGCAAGAAGTCGCTTTCCTATTGGGCGACTTTCATGCAGTCGCCCAATGGATGGGCGACTAAAAGTTCAGTCGCCCAATGGAGGTGCGACTTTACTCAGTCCCCGTGATTTTTTAGAGTTTTGTTAGTTTTGTAGTTTTGAACTGGAAAAAATGTGCATTAGTTGTAATAAAAGTTTATGTTTATTGTATGTTGTAGGTGCATTAAAAATTTTGGGAATTTTTTTAAGAACAATTGACTGTAGAACGTTTGATATATACATTGGTAAGTGATATTTTCACGTTTGATCCACGCGTCAGTGGCGCCGTGACCGATGGCATGTGGCATGTGTGAAACTCTGTACTTCTAATGTTGAACTCCACCACTAGTCCTAACATGCCTTAGGGAATATAATTTCTTTGGGTCTATTACATTTTGTCTCACGGGTGTAGCGTGGTTGTTTCCCCTTTTCTCGCGCCACGAAGATGGCTCATTGCATCCTTCTTCCTGTCACTCTTGGTCTTGAGAGCTGACTCACGAGCTTGAAGCTCTTCCTCTTGACGCTTGATGGCCGCTTCACGTAGACTTAACTGCTCCCGCCTCCTTTGCAGCTCATCCTCCATGCCCTTCAGACGGATTTGGTCCACCCTCACGCGGCGCTCTTGCTCAAGTCGCATCTGTCGTTCCACCTCGCGAGCCTAAGTCATCTTGATAAAGTATTGTCCTTTGTTTTCCACCTCCATTGGCTGGTTCCGTGGCCATGTCGGCGGCACCCGATCCACCCATTCGATGAACTTGCAAGGCTATGTGTGGCGTGGTAGATGTCATGGATCAAGTTGAAAAATGATAACGAGAAACAAAGGATTTAGTTGTCGTCGTTACCATGAAGTCATCATCCAGGTCTGGACACTTGAAGAACCTACGGCCGTAGTTGGCTTGTTGTACTCGATCCGTCCAGATGCACAACATCGTCCTAAAGCCGCAATGGCACTTCGGACGCTCATGCCACTCCGGCACTCCAAATGGGTCAGACCTCCAGGAAGACATTGTTGTGTAGTAGTATTGTGATGGCTTGAGGAGGAGATGTGGTATGGAAGACATAGAAGGCATTTATGTAGCAGGTTATTTGGTGCAGTGGGCATAGTCCATAGAGAGGACGACATGAAAATCTTTTCGCTTTTTCAGGATTCCAGTGTAGCAATAAATGTCCCTATGAAGGCTTTTCAGAGCCTGTAGTCTCGCAATAAATTCAGAGCTTTGGACCATTCAATGTATTTGGTACAACGTAGCCTTTTCAGTCGTTTGCAAGAAACAGTACGTTCCACGAAATAAGTGCTACAACATTGCCTTCTCAGAGACCAGTAATTATAATTTCTGAAACAACAAGCTATGGTCATTGCAAACGTGTCGGCATATCAACTACTTTTATCATGGACGTCAAAAAATTTCGGTAGAGTTTCCCCTGTTTTTGGAGCCACTCTAACATATACACATATATACAACAAGTAGCTCATTACAAACCCATCTCAATCCATATACATAGCATATATCACATGAAGCACGACTTGTAAGCCCAACCATAGTCCATAAGCATAGTAATAGTCCATACATCCATACGAACAAAGTTCAAATAGTCCATACATCCATACGAACAAGTTTTACAAATAGTACATGAAATTTAGCATGCATTGCAACTACTGATCAGGACATGCATTGCAACGTCTAGCTGTGTGCCCCTCGACGACCGCATCGCCCACAGCGTGCACGGATGTTCCGACTTGTGATTCGTCCATGTCATTTCTAATCGTCGACTCTGTCGCCGACCCTTCCCACCCTTCATCATGTTAATATCCGAACCCGGTCCTCGCTGAAATGTCCAAAGTGGCGAAGTTTCACCACCCCTGAACCCGGAGCTCCCACACCAAGTTTGCGGTATTCTCTCCTTGAAAAAGTACTCGGACATGAAGTTGGAAGGATCCATGCGCACGGTCCTGCATGCGGCGAGGACATGAGAGTATGGCTTGTGTAAAAACTTAAGCTTGTTGCATGTGCAACTAGGTTCGTTGCATGATCTCCAAGGCATACCTCGTGAGTAATAAGTGAGCGAGATGTCCCAAATCCGGCTCATCACGAGTATCACCTCGAAACGATGCTCCCTATTGCCCATGACATGCTGCGTGTGCAATTGACCCTTCGTGCCTTCATCTCCATATGCGCGGTAATTTTTGGCGAATCTGAGGGCTCGGGATTGGCCGCATGAAGTGCGGCACTCGCGTCCCTCTCCCTGAAGTAGCGGATTGTGTTGTGAAGAACACCTTCCACGATGGCGACAAGGAGCTGAGAACGGAGACCCCTGAGAACTCAATTGTAGACCTCGGCAAGGTTAGTTGTCATTATTCCGTACCTTGCGCCATCCGTGTCGTGCAACAGCGACTACTTCTCTAATGGTTCCCCCTCGATCCACTGCGAGAAGCACTTGATGTTTCGTGAGCTCCTCCTTCGTGGACCACTTGAGTTAGGCTCATCGATTGCTGGCAAGCATTGCGGTTGTGCCGCCCCAGGAGTGACCGGCCCCTTGCTCCTCTCTTCGACGTTCTTCCTGGTGTGCTCATCCAACAACCCCCATAAAGCATCAAATTTTCTCTGCTGGTTCTGCCTAGCCAACCTCTTGAATAGCTTCATCAAAGATTGTTTTGGAAATTGCTTGAAAAAGTTTACCCCTAAGTGACGACTGCACCATCGTTCCTCATGTCTGGCCAAGGAAAGCTCTCCTCAGGGTCTTCTTGAAGTTTTCGTATCGCCTTTATAATACCGGCGTGGCGATCATGGATTACGCACACACCAGGACGGGTGCCTACAACTCCAGCCCTCACATGTCTGAGAAACCACAGCCAGCTCTCATAATTCTCACTCTCCACAAATGCAATAGATAGCGGCAATATTTGATTGTTACCGTCAACGCCTATGGCCGTCAGGAGCTGCCCTTTGTATTTGCCTGTCAAGAAGGTCCCATCTATTGAGATCACTGGCAGCATGTGCCTGAATGCTTCAATGCTAGCACCAAAAGCAAACAATGCTCTCTGCAACACTACAAATCCCCGTGGACTTATGGACGGCTTGTCGTGCACGGCGATGTACGTGCCCGGGTTTGAAAGATCAAGCTCTGTTTAAGTTGGTTTTGGTGTTAATGACAAATGTCATTATGAGATTTTGATGTTAATGACAAATATTTTTATAATATTTTGGTGATAATGACAAATGTATATATGAGACTAATATGTTTATTCAAGTATATTATAGCTTAGTCTCATTTGGATGAAAAGGTGAAATCAAAGAGATATGCATTCAAAATCACTTTCTCATATGCTAATGCATTCCTTAGATCCAAAATATAGATTGAACTCCTCGAACAGTTCAAATGAATATGTGCATATATTTTTCTTCATATATATTTGTATGCACACATTTAGGGGAGCTCTCTCTCTCTATGTTTTGGAGTTTCACTAGTATTGATCCATGTTTCCTTTTATGCATACATTGGGATCAAACTAGGAGCATGCATTCATTGAAAATCTGTTTTAAAACCAAAATTGTGCTCTGTGCGGAAGAGCGGTAGTACTGCATGATTTTAAGCGTCGAACTACGGAGAGCGTAGTTCCGCGCCCAAGCGGTAGTACCGGGGAGCGGAAGATCCGATTTTCGAGCGGATCCTTTTTTCCAGAGAGCACCCTCCGGATGCATTTGAGATTTCGCGGGATCAGAAGTACCGGTGATTTTAACGCCGGAACTACCGCTGGGTGCGGTAGTTCATTGTCGAGCGGTATACGAAGCCGGAAGCTCGGAGGTAGAGCGGAGCCTTTTTCCGAGAGCACCAAGTTTGGTTCCGACTCAAGCGGTAGTACGCGCCGACTTTTATGGAACTCTGGGAGAGCGGTAGTACCGTAAGTTTGAGCAGCGGTAGTACCGCACTTTAAAGTCAAATGTTTTTATATTCAATTTATTATCTCATTATTTGTTGAGATTGTCATGAATTACCAAAAAGAGAAGATTGTTAAATCTAGTCCCCCCATTATGTGTTAATGGTGAAGTTTGGTAATTGATGACAATAGTTTTGTGGACTAATGGTTTCCATGAGTTGGATGCATAGGTTAGGTTCTACAAATGAAGATGACTTGGGATGACTTCGTGTGTTGAAGATTATCAAGTCAAGATTGAGATGAATATGGCTTCATGTGTTCAAGTTCATCAAGAAGAAGAAGGAGATGCATCATAAGTAGATGCATGATCATATTTTCATCAAGTCGAGAGAAGACCATCATGTGTTGATGGAGTTGATGAGAATGATGCATCATGAGTTGATGCATATCGAGATGATGACCCAAGGCAAAGGTATGACTAGCTAGGGCTAAGGATGTATTCCTAGTCTTTTACCAGTCTTGGGGTTTGGTTGGAAGACCGGATTGCTAGTTTAGATTGCCGTACTAATAAGAGGGGTCATGTCTAGTAGTTTGAGTCTCATCATGTGTTGATAGCTCAAACCTCACTTACTCTAGCTCATCTTGGCATGAGGCATGCATTTGCGAATGTGTTTTGCAAATGGTTGAAACTCATGTGTCAAATCCTTGTAACATGTGACTATACTTTGCAAATGTCTTTTGCAAAAGGTTGAAATCCATGTACCTACTCCTTGTGGCATGATCTAAGTTTGCAAATATGTTTTGCAAAAGTTGAAGATCATGCATTATCCCTTGGCATGGTCTAAAATTGTTTATTGCTATTTCCTTTGACATTAGACCATGTGAGTGACTCTTTTGGATCTCTTTTGATTTCTGCATTGATCTATTGTGTTTGATATTATGCAAATAGATGGGTTGTGTAGCCCTTTGAATAAGCTTTTCATAGAGTCCAAGATCACTCAATTCCGACATCGGAGTCAAAAGTTATGACCGTTTTTCTGAGTGCTGTCTGTGCTGAAAAATCAAGAGCAGTAGTACCACATTTTATAACTGCGGTAGTACCGCAAATGACTGACTAACGGCTATTTTTCTAGCCGTTATGATGGGGAGCGGTAGTACCGCACCTATAACGGCGGTAGTACCGCAGAATCCTGTTTTTGACTCCAACGGCTAGTTTCGAGGTGTGGGTTATAAATACTCCCTTGTGGCTGGTTGGGGTAAGGTTTTAGTGACTTCATTTCACTCTTTTGAGCTAGTGTGAGGCTCTTCTCTCAATTGTGCATGTGTTGCACTTTGTGAGAGAGGAGAGGTGATCTAGAGTGCATGTGTTGCATCTAGAGAAGGACTTTGTGTCCGGATTGAGCTTGTGCATTCGTTGCACGTGGTGAGAGTCAAGTGAGGATTTGGCTTATTACTCTTGGAGTTTCTTGACTCCTAGGCGGCGTGGGAGGCAGCGTGCCGGTGATCTTCTCAAAGAAGCTTGTGAGAAGGCCGGCGTGTGTGAAGGTTGGAGCTCACCTACCGGAGCGGGAAGAGCTACCACTAGTGGATTTGAGGTGGAAGGCTTAATTCGTGGAGCCGGTCCGATTTGTTCGGGCTTACCTCAACGTGGATTAGGGGAGACCGGCAAGTCTCCGAACACCACGGTAAAAAGAGAACATGTTATTTGTGGTTTGCTTTCTTGTGCTCTTTTTACATTCAAGCAATTTACTTACTTAGCATTATTTTTGATTGCTTGTAAACCTAGGATTGCATACCTTGACTTAGGTAGTATTGTTGGTGCACTTAGGCGAATTTGCTTGACTTAGGCGCTATTTAAGCTAAACCAAATTATTTTTAGCTTCCGCATTATATACTTGGTTTAGGCAAATAGAAAAGGTCTTGAATTGCTAATATTAATTTGAAGAAAATTTTTAGACCGTCTATTCACCCCCCTCTAGTCGGCCTCCTCGATCTTACAAGTGGTATCAGAGCTTGGTCTCTCATCTATTAGACTTAACCGTCTAGAGAGTAAAGGATGGCGACTAGTGGGATAGTGCACCTAGATGAACCACCTCTATTCAATGGCCTAAATTATGCAAATTGGAAAATCCGCATGATATGCTATTTTAAGGCCATGAGCCCAAAAATATGGCGGATTGTAGATGTGGACTTTTCTCCTCCATTGGATCATCTTGCTCCAACAATTGAGGATGAGAAATGCTCACATCTCGACGCTCAAGCTACTAACGCTTTATTTAGTGTCTTGAGTGTAGAGGTGTTCAACACAATATGCAATCTCAATAGTGCTCATAATATGTGGACAAAAATTCAAGACAAATATGAAGCGTCCACATCAAGTGATGAAGATTGCATATAAGAGTGGATGTCGGGAGAAAAATGCTCAACTTCTAGCTCCGATGATGAAGAATCCACCATCTCCTCCACATCAACTCGGTGCTTTATGGCAAAAGGTAAAAAGAAGGTAAACTTTGATGATGACAATGATGTACCTTCATATGATGAGTTGATGGACATGTTAGAAGAGCTAAATGAATTCCTTGGGAAAGAAAAGGCTAAATATAAACTTTTGAAGAATGAACATGTTTCCCTTCAAAATAATTATAACAAGTTAAAGGAAGAACATGATATTCTTCTACTCAAGGAATATTCTAAACCTAATGTGGATGTAGGAATTACATGTAATTTAATAGATGACATGCCATGTGTAGTTCCTAGCTCTTGTAATTCATCTAAAATTAATGTATCCACCTCATGTGATGATTTGTTAGATTTACCTTGTTGCTCAAATATAGATGCTTCTACAACACTTCTTTGTCAGCAAACATAGCATGCAACCGAACCTCTGTCGCATGATACTCCCATGGTGATTCATGCTCATCATGTGCGGAAACACCCTCCGCATTAAATCGATTCCATTCCTGGGGGATAGGAACTTCTTCATCATCGGAACTATCCTCCTCCTCGTCCTCTACAGCTTGCTCTTCATCCCATGCCATCTGGTCATCGGATTCCATCTGTTGCACGATATACTCATCATGCTCTCCTTCATCAGCTTGCCCAGTTCCCTCTCTAAAGCTTGACGGCTGTAACTCTCCTCCATGTACCGTATCGACTTGCCCAGTTCACTCTCTATAGCTTGACGGCTATAACTCTCCTCCATGTACTGCATTGCCTTCATCACGAGCAACTTCATCAGCTCCGCCAACGTGCGGCCCGCCCGAGCTGCTAGCACCTCCCGAAGCATAGGCGGACGCACGAGCTTCCGCAGCTGCTTGTAGTGAGCACGGTTGCACAAGCAGGACACACTCGTATCCACGGCGCTGGCACCCTTGCACAAAACCCTTCCACGAAGTAGAGCGCACCAATGTATTCAACTCTCATCTGATGTCCGTGGGAGACCGGCTCTAAAGCCCTTGCACAACGACGCTACACACCTCAGGGTTCAATGAAAAACTCTGGGTCAGCCAGTGCTGCACATCTGTCATTCGAGCATTCTCATCATCCGGAAGTACGAGAGTGACTTACGAAAAATCGCTCAAATCCACACCATTCGGACCTTCACGAATAATTCCAACACCATAATACACTCTCAATGTAGTGGCCATTGATGATGTAGGCCTGCATGTATTATTGAAATTTACGACATGTCAAATAACATCGTATAACACTAAACTAAACTTTCTATACTAAAAAGGGTGATAAAATTTCTATACTACAAAATGTTCCATACTACAAAATGTATACTACAACTTTTTGACACTAATATTTCCATACTAAAATTGTACTACATTTTCTACATGTACAATTTTGACTAACACTACCATTTCGTCTAAATAATAGAACAAATACAACATAATCAAAAAAAATACCTGGATCCAAATGGATGGAATAGCTTCTACTCCTCCTTCCTCCCTCACCTCGATCTCCAACCCTGTCCTCCTCTCCTTCTCTTCTCCCCTCCTTTTCTTCCCCCTCCTTCCTCTCTTCTCCCCCTCCTTTTCTTCCCCTTCCTCCTCTCCTCTTCTTCCCTCACACAATGAGTGTCCCTTTCTCCTCTCCTCTCGTTTCTTCTCTGTGCGCAGAATGAAGGTAAAAAGTGGTATACGGTAGTGGGCGGCCGACTGTGGTGTAATAAATTACCCCCAGAGTCGCCTTACCGTTGGCGGCTGCAATTCGATCGCCAACCGTCTGATATTGGAATAAGTCGCCCAACGCTCAGGCGATACCATTGATTCGCTCAACGGTTCACACATTTGCTAAATGTCGCCTCCCGGTTGGGCGAAAGGCGAAAGTCGCCTAATGGATGGGCGACTGGAGTCTATTTTTGTAAAAAAATTTCCTGCGGGTATATTTATGTATTTTCGAATAAAAATGGATTATCCGTACAAAAAAATCGATGATGATGAGTAGTTCGTGCCTTTTTTTTGGGCAATGTTATTGTCAAACCCTACTCTTTATTTGAGAGTAATTATAAGTGTACGTGCATCCATTAACAAATCCAAATCTTCTGCGTAAATAACCTCCCAGGCGGTATTATCGGCAAAACTGTCCACCGAGAAAGTGAGAATCCTACCGATGCACGGACCGATAGACATGAGAACAATAAAGACGCCCAAGTTAAGCTAATGTCGTGACACAAGAATTAGCCGGTGTTATCTTCTGGCACAAGTCAAACTTTCAGCCCATTCTAGGGTTTCTTTCGAAAGAAACAGTCATATATACAACAATGGAAACACTGTTATAAAAGGTGGTGTGGGCGGCTGCCGCGTCTTGGCCCCTCGGCTGGAGGCTAGGCGACACGGCGATCAAAGGCGGACAGAGGCAGTCAAAGGCGAGCTCGGCGCGGCAGCCAGGCATGCGCTTGCAATGGGGGTGGCGCCTAGGCACGTGTATTTGACAAGATAAAGAAGGGGAATGCAAGATAAAAGGTAGAGTTACTTACAGATATAGGTAGCCTCCGCCTCTAGTGATTCCCACCAACCGCCGAACCATCGTCCACCGTCCACCTCACCGGATGTGGCTGGGCTTCTTTCTCCGTCTCGCCAGATTCATTCCCAAGTGAGCTTCTTCCTCCACCTCCCCTCCCATTCGTCGATATTCGATCTACTTGCTTGCTTGGCCAGCGCGACTGAGGAGAGGGGAGATCAACCGACACGATCGAGGGGAGGGGAGATCAGCGCAACCGAGATGAGATCGATTGGGCAACGTGATTGGGAAGTGGGCAGGGGTGACTGAGGAGAGGGGAGATCAGACGACGACGGTTGACGAATTGAGTAAGAAATGGAGAGAAGAGAGGGAGTAGCAGCGGTGGTGACAGGTTGAGGAAGAAATGGAGAGGGAAGAGGGAGAAGTGGCATCAGTTGAGGATGAGGAGTAAAATTAGGAGTTTTTGGGCCAGTTGGGCCGATAGGATGGGTCAAACTTTTTATATTTGATTTGCTTAATTAGCTATTAAAATCTAAGACATATGACACCCTAAATTTAAAACAACATAAATAGATGAAAAGCTATCATTGTTGCTCAAGGTAATAATTTTTTTCACCTAAACATCAAATGTATACATAATTATTTATTTTTATCTGCTATCCTTATTTTTAATTTGGCCTCCTAAGCTCCCTAAGTACTAAGCCCTACCTCACTGCCCGCCTAACGCCTCATTGAACATTGATGGAAAATAACGCAAATATACAACACGGAAAATAAGGCTGTGCACACTTCAGACAAACCGGGTGATCCATGCTGAAAAACCCGGGCCAAATTGCAATTGCTGATCTTTTTTGCACTGATCTAGTCAGCTTACCGTCTAAACTAGGTGACCCACAACACCACAAGGCATAAAAAACGCAGATTACATCTAGTGAAGCTAAAGAGAAATGGCACTAGCACGCAAAAGATGACACCGAAATGGATATAAAAAGCGATAATTAACTGCAGTGGTTAGTTGTGACTATTCAATGCTCATTTTCCTTTTCCTGAAGTGAGCCTTCAGCTCATGCGACACGCAGAACAGCGTGTCCATGGTGTCCTCGTCCAAGTGCCCATCCTTGACACTACCGATCGCCACGATCGTCCTCAGCCATTCCTCATGGAGGGTCGAGAACTCCGCTCTTTCTTCGCTCGACTTGAAGTTCCTGGCGATCTTCGACTTCATCATCTGGCCAGCAACCAACGCCTTGTCCACTATCGACTTCGGAAGCCCTGCCATTGTGGCGACCTGCAGGCCGTAGCTCTCTGGGCAGGCACCTGATGTGAGCCGGTAGAGGAAGGTGAGCTCCTTGTCGCCGTCGCCGCCGTGGGTACCGCTTCTTGGCTTGAGCATGCAGGCCATGTGCTGGAGGCTCACATGGGGGTGAGAGGCGAACTCCTTCGTGAGAGGGTGGTAGTGAGTGGCGAAGAGCAGACGGCATCGCACCTGTTCCACGAGGTGGCGGAATACCTGAAGACAAAAAATGTCATGTCACACACAGAATGTTCCAAGCTTCTTGATTTACCAAAGAGCACGGCAGCTCTGCTCTACATATCATTAATACCTTAATTATCAGATGCAAGGCCAAGAATCTCGATGAAGAACAGAGCTAAAGCAATAGAGAAAGGACGCATGAAACGTAAATAAATTGCAGCTTTTACAAGAGTTTGTTATCTGGCCTACTAATGTATTGCGGCTTATTGAAGAGATAAAAGCACACGGCATGCCTCGAGCAAATGATTGAAATGACATCATAAAATACGCCATGTTAAAAGTGATGAATCGACCAATTTCCTAACTACCCTATCAAGTTGCCAATTAGCCAAACTAGCCGATTGGTACCAACGTACGACGCGCCGCAGGACCTTAAGTCCATGGTAACATCTGCCAAGACAACATACTGAAGGGCATCACAAGCACAGTGATGACATGGTATGGGTAGAAGAAAACTCACAGCATATGCAATTGCATATCCATCAAATGTGCTAGTTCCTCTGCCAAGCTCATCAAGCAAGACAAGAGAATCCTCAGTTGCATTCTGAAGAACCGAAGCAGTCTCAGTACATTCGACAAGAAAGGTACCTGCAGGAGTGCAAGTAATGCTGTAAAGATTCAAGTTAAGGTCATTGTCATCTCATACCTAGGACATTGTCCTCTCATATCTAGGTGTAAGCTTGTAGTGCACAAATATATGAGTACAAAACAGAATGTAAAGAAATTGACAAATTCGACTGTACAAGTTCATGGTTCGTGACAGCTCAAAAAAATTGCCGGATGCTTTCTATTGAGAATCCATGGATGTACTCAACAAATTTTATATCATGCAAAAATTGGCACATTTCTATGGGACCACATTTGACCATGTGTATCACTTATTCACTTTATTCGATTGGATGCATTGGATGCAGATATCATATCCACTATAAGATCATATTTGGATATCAATGCATGTAAATATATTATGGGATATTGGGATATATTATATAGGCAGGAAACTTACAACTAAGGCCCTGTTTGGATGGGACAGGATACCGGGCCATCCAAACAAGGCCTAAATCCACATCTTGTCAGATCCAGTTGTAGGACAACTCACATAAAAAATTGTCCATTTTTGACTCAGTTTTGGGCCAAAAGCAATAGGATATGCTAGACATGAACAAATAACCCAAATTTGTTTGTTAATGGTTACTTACTTTCTCCAGACATAATCCGATCTGTTGCACCAAGCCGTGTAAAGATGGCATCTGCAAGGGTCAATTCACAAGATTTGCTGGGGATATAACAGCCAAGCTGCAGACCAGAAGCAACTCCATTTATACATCCAAACAAGGCCATCAATGAACAAGCATAAGGGCGTAACCAAATGTAGTTATACTGTACAGACCTGGGCAAGTACAACAGCCAGGCAGGTGGCACGCATTATTGTAGATTTCCCGCCCATATTTGGACCAGTCAACAACAATGCAAAGCGATTATGACCAGATAAATACTGACCAAGAGATAAATCATTTGGTACCAGCCCATTTGCACTTTCTGCAAAAGCGTAGGGATGCCATAGACCCTTCATCCGAAGTATAGGCGCTTTGTCTTTCAGCAGAATGTGTGGTCTGCACATGGTGCCAAATGATGACAATGCCATTGCTGCAAAGGACCTAAGGACGTCGATAGTGCTGAGGGCATTGATCACCAGAGACCATTCAGAAACCTTCCCAACAAAAAGTTCCACTAGAATAGCCAAAGTGTTAGCATCATCGTCTTTGACATTATGATCCTGTCAAAGCTCACAAGATCAGACAATAAGTAGAGTACCGGTTGAAATCAGGAATACAGCCGACCAGCCAATAACAGAAAAAAGAAATAACCAATTCTTTATAGATTGATAATGCACATGGAGATTTTGCAGCATATTCATACCTGGTACCGTGGAAAATCATTGTCTATTGCTTCTTCAAATTGATGTATTAATTCACCAAGGGAGCTCAATGTTGGAATATCCACAACCTTTGACAGTGCTGATATACCATGATCATCTCTTTGTAAGATATTTAATAAGTCAGTTCCAACTTGGAGGCCCTTGATAAGCATGCCAAATGTTTTAATCTGGGACGTGTCAGAAAATTTACATGTCACTAGTCGGTAGCATAGATATAAGAAAGAAGAAAAACTTCATAATTTGAGAAAATGCCATGCCACTAATCGAATCTAGATTATAAAAAGAACTCAAACCTATGATAAGCTTAGGATTGACCAAGAAAAAAGAACACCCACTAACCCGTCTCTTTAATATCTTTTCTCCAACAAAGGGCAACAGAACTGCAGATGATAACCCAACAGTGGATCTAACTCGTCCTAGTAACCTCTCAAGATCAGGAATTTTACGGAGATGCTCAAGTGTAATAGAGCCTAGCCCACAATTTTGAATGAAACCCTCAACGATATCGAGCCTTCTATTGATAGCATCAACATCCTTTAATGGATGGCAAATCCATCTTCTTAGAAGCCGCTTACCAGATGCAGTTATGCAGTGATTGAGGTGCTTATACAGAGTACCTGCAACAAAAGTAAAGAATACTACTGCCGCTATATGATTTGATATGTTTACAAAATTATCACAATGGAGAGCAAAAATAAGTAGAGCAGAACATAGTTAGAAGGTGCACTCCTACCTGATGAGCCACCATCAAAATTGTTGCTGAATATCTCAAGGTTCACAAGAGTTTGACCATCCATCCTTAGACAAGTTTTGTACACATGGTAAGGTAAGACTTTCCCATTTTTTAGAGCATCTTCTAGCTGTTTTCAGATTGTAGCTTATCAGAATTTGAACACATTTCAGGCTAAAGTTGTAGTGATAATCTTATGACAAGCACAACAATTACAGTATGATTTGCAAGAAGTAATTTTTTTACATTAACACTAATTCGAAACCAGAACACCTTTGCATATATAATTGATAAAATTGACGTGGTCAGCATAGGAACTGAGACAGATTTATATAAAAATTTATGGACTGGTTAGTTGGATAAATAAACAAACAAATGGAAGATGATGACTGATGACAGTGTTCTGAAGCAACATTTTACATCATTGATGTAAAGGAAATAGCAGTTACTAATGACACAATTGATTGACATGTCTTAAAGATGAGCAGCAAAATGCAATCAAGAAAGAAAAGGAATTGGAGCAGCATAAGTATACCATAAGCCTAGTCAAGTGACCAATAAGTCCACCAAGTGCACAAATAACTGCATCTTGATTCACTGAATAATCCAATCCAGATAGCCAAGAACCTGTTGATGCTTTAAAGTATCCTTTAGAATGTACTAACATTCGGATTTGTGAAGCATCAGAGAAATCTATCCCGGATAGTGGGGTCAGCTGCATTTTCACAGAGCCTGCAGTTAAAAACAAAGGTGTTTAGCTTTTCAAACTCTTATATCCGCTAGTTATGTGACAAAAGAGCTATGATCCGCCAGCAGCTTTGTTTTTTTAAGGAAGATGGGAGAGTTCCTACCTTATATATTGACAACAGAGAGAGAAAATAAATAGCTAAACTAAAAGAACAAAGGGTTACAAGCTTTTACCTGCTGAGGCATATTTTCTCATACACATATGAGTTGCTTTTGAGAGGCCTGACAAAAAAGAACATGTATTAGTTCTTATACATACAAAGATTACAAGATAAGTATGTTCTGACTTCTGACCTGAGGTTTCATAGATTATCTCTCTCGGAGAAACCTGAAAAAGCATACTAATGAATGACCCTTTCTAATCTGTTGAAACAAAGAAAAGAGATCACAAGTGAGACAAGCCTACCTGCACCAACAAAGCCCCCAAAGCTGCAGACGAATCATCATCATTGAGTGAACCCACCCAAATTTTAAGAGCAGCATAATCTAGAAAAGCAAATCCATAGACCTGAGAACCATTGGGAGCTAGATTAACCTGAAAGTTCCAAAAAAGAAAGGCTGCATTAGATCAATATCACCTATAAAGAATACTAACAAAAACTAATTCAAGATGCATAACAACACTTGCAAAATTTCATCAGATAATACTACATAATGTTGTGGTCGGTGGTTGGGTACGGGTCCGAAGAATAAGGGTAGGTCGCTCGCCCTCATTTAGCCACCAGCAGGGCTCTTCCCTAACATGGTAAAGAAGCTCTAAGGCTTGACTTTACAAGAAGAGGAAAACTAGAGATTTGTTTGATTGTTCATTGCTTGATGATAATAGGTACAGTGTTATCCCTTTTATAGAGATAACTAGATTTGACTTTTAAGAAACATATCTCTATATTAAAGAAACTAATCCCTAATAATAAAAAAGTTATCCTTAATACATGGAATAGATCTAAAACGAAATAAACTCAAATAATAAAAGAACTAATTATTATATTCCTAGTCCATGATACGCTGCCAATGCTATCAAACTATCACGTGTTGCTATAGTAGCCCACAGTGCTGTTCGCAAGCTACTACAGTTCCAATGGTGCTGTTCACACGTCTGCTAATCTTGGTCCATAACAACAAACTGCAAGGACAAAGTTGACTCTCAATAAACAATACTCTCAATAAACAATAGGATAATACTGCATGCAGGAAAATGGCATTGAAAATGTCATTTCAATTATAATTAGATAAAACCAATAGCTGAATGGTGTTTCAGGAAATGTCTTCTGCACTTATTGGTTTCACATATTTATATCAGATTTTAGATCCATCACTAATTTTGTTGTGCAAATTTATTTGGTTATTATATGCTAAGACCATGATTTTTTTAGTTTTTCTTCCTACCTTTTGAGTAAATAGTGTTCTTTTATGTTATCGGATGGTTAGGTTTGGTGGTAGTATTGTGTCTTCTCATATGTATCCAATGAACTTCCAAGTTCCAAAGCATAATGGCCCAAATACAATACAACGCTTTGTTTAGAAGCAAACCTCTTTCAATGCAAGAAGGTGAACAGCATCAGCCCCAATGTTGCTGTCAGCTGCAGTTGATGGTGTGGATACATGAACCAACTTTCTTTCAATAACCTTGCAAAAATAAAAAGAAAATGGTATATGTAATCGATCTCTTGTAACTTACACTTCAAACAAGAGCACGTTTTAAGTATTTGAATTCAAGTGTGGAAGCTTTAATCCTCAATCCTCAAGTTGCACAGGGTATAAATCTACTAAATTTCATCCGGAATGGTGATTTCAGCCCCCCCCCCCCCCCAAAAAAAGATTTTCGACTGTCAGCAAGAATAAAGGGATGATGATCCACCATGTACATGCATATTCAAACAAAGAAATGTGGTTCGTTTTCGTATCTAAACTTTAGCGCACTTGTGCCACTAGCTAAGTAGACAAAGAAATCAGGATGACTCTCAGAGCTAAGGTTCCAAAACCCGGTACCGGCCTAAATCCCGGCGAAGGGCCGGTTACCGGTCGGTAACCGGAAAAAACCCGGTCAAATTTCAAGTTTTAAAATTTGAATTTGAAACCGGTAACCGGAAAAACCGGCCGGTTACCGCCCAAAAAACCGGAGAAACCGCTAAAAACCGGGAACACACAAGAAAAAGTTGAATTTGGGATGTTTCAAAGCATATTTAGCTTATACAATAGATGATCTAGTACAAAAAAGGTTTAAACCAACTTAGGAGGTGCATTACGCAATCACAAAAGACTCACAAATATAAATGCACTTCGAAAAAACCCGGCCGGTTTTTTATTTCCCGGTATCCACCAGAAAATCCGGTTACCGGCCGGTAACCGCCGGTTTTCTGAACCCTGCTCAGAGCTAACAAAATGTGGTATTGATGAGAATATTGAATACTTACTGAATTTGATCCTCTAGCTTTGGCCTGTTCTGAAGATTCCATCTGTTCTATTCTTCCAACTTTATACCTGGCAGGAAATGCTAGATTTATGAGCAGTACAACCACCAAAAGAAACAAACGTACAGAAAAGGCAAACTATATACAACAGATCAACATTATCATGGATGTGTCACAACTCACAAATCATATCATAACATTCAAAAGGAAACTAATTGCATTTTAAGAACAAATAGTTGAACAGGTCTAATTTTATGGTAACTGGCAAGCAATGACATTGGCACACAAACCATTAAGGAATCAATCTTGCAAGTACATTTGCTGTACTGATATTATCATATCAACAATAATACAGACACGAACTAAAAAATGGCCCACCAATACCAACCTGAAGAACTAAGTATGAACTTGCTGATGTTTAAGATAATGTTATGATCAATATGCTCAAAATGAACAAAACATAAGGGGCACAAGGAGCTTACCCCCGAGCTAAAAGCTTTTCAGCAGCCTCATCTATCCCACTCTCTGAAATACCAACCTTCACATAAGGTGAACAAGTTAATGTCCTGTACTTTTAGGTCATAATCACACTACAGAGAGACGTTTTAAAGCTCCCTTTTCTTCAAGAGGGGCTAATATAAAGGAATAAATGGAAACAAAACACAAAAGGCTACTATAATGACCAACAAAATATTAATAACACAAGCTGCTGAGAATGAAACCAAGATGGCTGGGAACAAGATGAAGTGTTCTATAGCTAAAAGCCTGAAAATACTTACCCAATCATTTCTGTCATGTCAGAAGAACTATATCAGAGTGCTTTGTCTAAATACTACAAAATAATATAGGCCTCGCATAAGTGCCAATATGATAAGACAAATGATCCAGCGCATGATACTTGTTAACTCACAAGACAACACAATTACAGTGAGTTGTCAATGAAATGCTTCTTCCGTTTCAAAATACATGTGCACAAAATATAAGACCTATAATTTTTTTTGCAAACTTATTACAAAATATAAAGTACACATGCAGATTTAATGATGTTTTCTCTTTTTGCCCTCATTTATCTTCCCTTTCTCTTCAACATTTATGAGTAAACACCTAGAGTAACTATTTTCTCTCTTGTTTCCAAGACATTAACACCATTGATACCATGGTTATTTCCCTCCACCATTCACTTAGTTTCATGATCTCTTTAATCCCTGTGCTTGACCAAAATATGCCTTATAAACAGAAATAGAGGGGATAATTTATAATATAGCGGTAACAGTACAACAGACTCTCAGAACCAAGCATTTCGATGCTGAAACAAGAGAAAACCATGGTTTACATACCTGTCGGCATTTGCCCACCCCACTAATAGTCATTTTCCAGTCAAGTTCCTTGTGGCCAATCTCAGCATCTAGCTCATAGAGCTCATAAAATTTTCCCTACCAATAAGAATTAAAATCACTTTTGTAGGTTATGTAATCTCAAGTGCTAAAAACCTGGTCAATGTAGATAATTTTATTTATTTATTGTTAGCATTCTGAGAGGGTAAGATTGTAAGAACAAATGAAGGACCCTAAACTAGAAGCAAATAACTTTTGTGGACTATTAACTAGAACAAACATCATTTATGAATGTGTAGTTTGTGGTGCATATCTGCCAATATGCATAAAGTAAACAGCTTAAAGTTATGACCAGCAAACGAAGAATTGAGAGGTACTCCCATGAGTAAAACAAACATCCAGTCTCTATGTATAGGGTTAGGCAATAGCTCAGTATGACACCAAGGTATGAGACATATTGATTGGCCACAGCAGTAATCTTTTCACGTGATAATCTTAAAGTATACTGTCCTATAGGCAGTGTGTCATTCAGTAATGATGAAACTTACCACTTTGAAAAAGAGGACAACATCCATATATTTGCACTTAATATTCCAGTATTGCTTTTGAGATGCTGACATCTTTCTCAATGCATCAGGTGGAATATAAAGAGTTCTATTGTCATAAAGTGGGTCCTTTGGTTGTCTTCCATTTGCATCCCTGATATTGAAAGGATTCAGCCATTCAAACTTACTACGTGCACTTTCAGCCATTTCATCATGAGCCTTCTTCTTGATTGGAGAACAATGAGCTGATTTCACCTTCTTGTTTAAACACCACCAAGGAGAGCGTTGGCTGTTGGCAGTCATGCATTGATCTTCTTGAACTCGCTTCAGATGAGGAACAACTGCTCGCATCGCTGGTGTTTCTGGTTTCAGAGGACTAGAATCAAGCTCCGAAAATAGTGTAGCTGCTGCTCCAGCAGGTTTACCATTCGTAAAGCCTGAGGAGATTTTTTTCGAGTGATTCTGCAATGGAGTTCCATTTGAATCAAATTCTGCAGACAAATTTGTTGCTTTAATGTATGAAGGGTCTGGAGAACCAGAGAACAGCTTCTTTGAGGGTTCCTGTGTGGGAGTATCATTTGAATTAAGTCCAAATAGTGCCGCTGCTCTAATATATTGACCATTAGAAGATACCAATGAGAACTTCTTCGATGGATGCTGCAAAAGAGTTTGATCTGAACCGCATTCTGTTAAAGGTGTATCTGACCCATGAGAAGACCCCAAGAAGATTCTCCTTGACGGATCCTGGGAAGGAGTTTGTACATCAAATTCTTCAAATAATGAAGCAGCTCGAATACACTGATTATTGAGAGAGACTGAGGATAACTTCTTCGGACACTCCTGAAGAAGAGTTTGATCTGAACCAAGTTCTGGGAACAGTGTGCTTGCTCTAACAAATTCATCTGTGGAAGACCTCAAGGAGTACCTCGGGGGCTCCTGCAAAGGAGTCATATCCGAAGCTTGTTCTGCAAACAGTGTAGTTGCTCTGCTGTATTTACCGTTGCAAGGCCCTGAGGACAATGCATTTGAGGGAGCTTGATTTTTCACCGGTAGGGCTCTCTCCTCCGCATGTCTGGCCTGGGAAGCATCTTGGTTTCTGCAACAATCACAGAGAGCATTATCATGATAATACAACAAAAATACAAGTCAATGTCTTTCCAAAGCCCAAGCGAATGCTTGATCTGGCCCATCAAAAAATGGCATGCCTGGTGAAACACCTGCAATAAACCCAGAGAAACAAAGGCATCCAATCAAAGCAATCCAACTCTTAAGGTTAAGGACAAGTAGCTCAGTACACTGGCGGATCTGCTATGGAGCATGGGTGTTCAGCCGAATGAACACCCAAAATTTTTTATAAAATACCAGGTATATAATAGGTATATTATATATATATATACTATTAGTTATATTAAAACTATATTTTATGCCTGTAAATAAATTCAACCCGCACTCCCCGTATCTCGCGCATAGCCTATGTAATATATTAGACCCATTTTTCAGCCCTCCTCACGCCCAAAGAGATAAAGATATAAACAAAATTCTAACATTTGTTCTATTTCTTATCTTGTGGCTGTCTGTGTGGGAGGCGGCTTTGGTTTTCGAGTGGTGAGCGGGCGGAGGTGCAGGCTAGAGGCGAGTGACAACGGCAGACGCGGATGTGATGCCATGATGTGACAATAATCATGCGTGAGGCAGCGCGTGGTATAAGGTGAACGTGTGGCAGCGCGGGCGAGCAGAGATGTGTCGCGGGCAAGCGGGCAGTGGCACAACGAACACGGATGTAAGGGGCAGACGACAGGAAGGGAGCAGCACGGTAGCCGGGAGGGAGCGTGGTATTGGGAAATAAGTAGCACCTCCAACTTATTGTCATCGTCCTCTCTTCAGATCTAGATGTGCTCCACCTAACTCCACTTATTTACTTTCTTGGTCTGTTTTGTTTCATGGAAGCAACATACAATTTTCTTTTAGATGGATAGTTCTTGTTAATGGGAAAATAGCAAAAAAGGTAAGATCAACAATATATACAACTCTCATTTATCTCTATAATTTGTTGTTTAATTCATATAATTATGCTCACCTTATGTCGCCTATTTTATCATAAGAAATCATTAATTTCTGTAATATATGTATTTTTATTATATCTACATACATGTATCGTTGTATCGGTATTTTGGGGAAGGACGGTGTGCTGCGGTATCGATATATTCGAGCAACTTAAGCTCCGAAATTTGAACACCCATCCTAAAAATCCTGGGTCCGCCACTGGCTCAGTAGAACACAATAGTGAACTAACAAAATCTGATATCCCCGAGGCTAATCACAGCAAAGGTGGAGTGAACACATGAAAATTACGGAGTATGTGATTGATGGTGCTGCATGCTAGCCCATTTGAACCGTTCATTTTGCTGGTCTGGAGGAAGTATGAACTTTATTATGGTTTCAATAGATGAACAGATCAATCAAATCCCCCATCCACTAGCAAGTACCCCCTCCATTCTTTTTTACCATCCAATAGCAAATACTCCCTCTGTTCTTTTTTATTTAATGTTATTGATTTTTTAAGGTCGAGATACAACTTTGATTACTTTTTTCCTATTACTTTATACTAAGATATACTAATAAAACTGTAATATTATGAAAATAATTTTAATAATAAATATAATGGTATGATTTTTATATAACCAGTCTAGATAGTTAGTTTTAAATCTATTAATAAGTAAACTTTAAAAAGTTTAATGACACGGATTTCAGTAAAAAAAAGGACGAAGAGAGCAAATAGAAACCGCAACGAATCCGCTCGATCGAAGCCCTAAGCTCACAAACCCAACAAGGCTCGCAGCAACCCAACCAAACGATCCAAAACGACACCCAAACCCAGACAAAAACCCTACCCTCCCGCCTCGCACTAGGGCCGCGGCGGCAATACCGAGAGCCGGCGATCGCGCCCGTACCTCTCCTGCGGCGGCGGCGGCGGCCGGACGAGCCTCTCCATGATGCCGGCGACCGACGCGGCGGGGGGCCGCGGGGGCTTCTCAGGCGCCGCGCCCTCCTCCGCCGGGTTCCGGCGCGGCGGCGGCGGCTGCTTCTGGAGGAAGGAGAGGATGGACTGCTGCTGCTGCCGCCGCGGCTGCATCGTGGCCGCGAGGGGCCCTGGAAGCTTCGCGACGAGAGAACTCCGCTCGGGTGGGAGAGGCGGCGGAGTGAGCTTGGGAACAAGCGGGGAATGAAATGAGTGGGAAGAGAGGGGCGGCGACGAGACGACGAGGGAAATGGGATTATTTGGGGGATTTCCGAGCGGGAAACGGAACAATGGAAGCGCCAAGCCACCCGGAGTCCGCGTACGCTTCCGCTCATGGGTTACGGCTTTAGTACCACGCGTGTACGCATACCATCGTACGCGCTCGGAACGCTTCGTTGGCCTGTGGCGAGAGCAACGTGCCGCCAGTGGCTGGTATGGGATGGGCCTTCGCTTGCGGAATGGGCCGCTCTGACGCAAGGCAGCGGCCCACTCCCGCGGGGAGGCAGCCTCCGAGGCCGCTGGGACACGCGGCGTGCGGAGATGAAGCGGGCGAGCTACGGATTGAACGGGAGGCCGGAATTCTTCCGCCCACAAGGGCTCGTTTGGAAGCTAGTGGGAAAAAAATCAAGGAAGCTAATCCTTAGGATGGATTTTATGGACACATGAAATCCTCTCGCTCTAGAGGGTAAATATTTTCACCCAAAAAATTTTTTGGAAGCCATAGGGATAAAAATCCTAGGCACAAAAAATTCAAAAAAAAAAGGAAAATGGAATATTTAGAAAAAATCAAAAAACTTATCTGATGACAGAAAAAAAGAAAAAACATGGGAAATGGGAAAATTCGGAAAAAAAAAAAAAACTTAGAACTCATAAATACAAATAAGAATACAAAAAATTCATCAAAGTCATGAAAAAATTGAGCAAACTTTGCTGAAATCTGCACCAACATTCAAATTAGATCCATACATCCACATGCAAATCACATTCATACAAGCATTCGTATATGATAAAATCCAAAAAGTTATAGCTAATAGCCTGGTACTACTTGCATCTATGGCATAATTATCTATAACATCCAGCCAAGTTAAATCATCTATAGCATTTATACATCCACTTATCATAGATGATTCAAATATAAATTAAATGACTCTCCTGCTAGTGTTATTTGCATGTATAGCATCAATCATCTTACTTTCTTCTCTCTTCTTCTGCTAGTATTACTTCCATCTATAGGATATAGCATCAATATCTAGCAACTTTATTCTCTCTTCTACTCCTTTTATGCTTATGGGGATATTAGACATGAGGTCTTATAGATCTATTCGCACACGTCCTAGCAAAGTGATTTTTGTAAGATATTGGACTAGAACTACCACAAACTCGAAACCAAAAATCTAGTTCAAGAACAAGTAAACCCAAGCAAGAACATAAATAAGAACATGATTGAGACAAATTTTTTGGTCTATTTTGTTATAGATATGAACATAAATAAGAACATGATTGAGACAAAATTTTTGGTCTATTTTGTTAAGGATATAAGGGTATTTGTGTCTTTTTCTAGTTTCTAGTGTTTAATTGTGTTCTTAAGTCTTGTACTATATATTACCCACTAAGTTGTGCAATACATGTGTGATTCATCTATTCATCCATAGATCTAACATGGTATTAGAGCATAGGTTCGTACCCTAGCCTTTGCTCATCTTCTACCTTCGCTGCCCCCCGAGAGGATCGATCGCCGCTCCTAGGGGTGGCCATCGCCCAAGCACTGTCGTCCTCTTCTTTGGGCGGCCGCTACCGCAGGCATTCTTCTTGACGTCGTTGGATCCCATCGGGACCAGATCCGACTCTTGCACATCACCTCTCCCGAAACTGGCCTTTCCCCGCTCAGATCCATCCTCGATCGCACCAGATCCGGACTCCTCCGTGTTGAATGCAGCCTCGACTGCACCGGATCCCGCTTGCTGCCGCTGGCCTGTTCATGCATCTTGCAATTGCCACCACTCGGTGCTCATTGCCGTTGCTGTTGGTGCGCACGGCCTTCTCTGCTGAAGCCAACGTAGCCACCTTGCCACCACTCGGTGCTTGTCACAGTTGTCTTTCATCGCTGTGAGATCCAGGCTCATCGATGCTGGATCTAGGTCATTGTCTCTAGTCGCCTCCACAACCGCCCAAGTTCATGCAGTTCTGCCACCTCCTCTCGCTTAGTCACCGCTGCCCTTTGGATCACCACTGACCAAGACTTCCTATGCGCATCACCGCCGGCTTCTTCTCGACCTTGGACTCTTTCGCCGCGCTACACCAGGTTGCCACCAGCCTCTTCTCGCTCAGATCCGGTGCGGAGGCAGCCGATTCTCCTTATCACCACAATCAACCACCATCTCGGTACCACTTACGAGCTACCGCTCTTGGATTGGGGCTCGATGGTAGTGGTATTGGATAGCAAGGTGTCTCGCTAGAACTGGGAAGTTATTGGGCAAAGTTTTGGTGCTTTGTGAGGAGTTTTATGGTGATTCTGGCATTGCAGGTCTAAGCATGGTGTTGGGAGCTGCCAGTTCTACTGCTAGTATTAGTGTCTTTGATACTATTTTTCTTCTATGTTTTCTGTTACGTCTATTCAAATCCGTAGTCATATATCTTCTCGTTTGTCTAAGCCATGCAAGTCCATAAATTTTTGTGTCAGTTAATCGATTGCTTTGCTAGCCTTAGTCCATCATCTAGGATTCAGTGTGGTCTTCCGCATGACAGCAGCCACCGCTCTTCTCTCTGAGCCGTGTGTAGATCGTAAAAGCCATTATGATGCCGCTGCTTCTCTCTGAGCCGCCACCCTAAGCTTGTAAGGCCACTGTGCTTCTTCTGCACTATGCTTCTATTGCACATCTTATGCACTGTGCCACCACTGTCTCAGGCTTCGATCTACTTTATGGGCTGTCATCATGCTTTATGGGATCTTATGCGACCGAATGGAGATATTTCGGCCGATGTAATTTTCAAGAGCGACCAGATTTGTGCGACATCTTCAAGCCTCAAATTTTGGATTTCCCCTATTTTAGTATCAACTCTTTCAAAATGCAATGCTATTGCATATGCCTTGCATTTGAGAGGGGTGTTAAGGACATAAGGGTATTCGTGTCTTTTCCTCGTTTCTAGGGTTTAGTTGTGTCCCTTGAGTCTTGTAATATATATTGCCCATTAGGCTGTGCAATATATGTGTGATTCGTCTATTCATCAATAGATCTAACATATTTCAGTGGATGATGATGTTTACATGCTACGTGGATGATTATAAGGTGCAAATGAAGTACAACTTTGCCTTTCTCAAGTTATATCTCGCACAACCATGGAAGAAAACAAAGTGATAGAGCAAAAAAAAAACAAATAATGCTTAAATCTACCACCTCCTTCTCCCATCTAAATAACCAGCACCAATCCTAGTGGTTCCAACCCATTAAACTTATCGAGGAAACCTGTCAACCCCACTAACATAGGTTTTTACACACTCATGCATGCTTCTCAAAGCATTTACAGGACTCAACCCGCTAACTCTTTAGCGATTGATCCACTTGTCATTTTCAGCTCCCCTTGACCTAAACAATTTCCCCTTTGCGCCTTTCCACGCCGCAATTTTGATCAAGATATCAGCTCGGTATTTAGCGAAATATCAAAATACCCTTGGTGAAGCCTTCAGACACCTTCCCTTGATTCTGTCTTCATCTTCATCTCAAAAGCATTTCCACATGCTTTGACACACAACCCAAGTGGTCAATGATTAGCCTATACGTCTTCACGCATTCGGACTTCCCTGAACCGCCTCTACATGCATCATCATCTTTACTTTAGCGCACTACATGCATCAACTCATCTCTTTATGATCCTTGTCTTCTCTGCACTTCTCACTTGAGTAATGTAGCTTCATCTGGACTTACATGACGCTCAAACCTCAGCTTCCCTCGCCTAGTCCCGGTCTATTGCCATCAACTGCTAATATCCTCCAAGCCACATGCACATCTAAAGACCAATCAGCAATCTCGAGTACAAGTTTCATGCACTTGACTCACGTTAATAAAAAACATACATGATACAATGCAATACAACCAACCCATGACACAATGTCACGCACACACTCAATCACCACTGGTCCTAACTTGATCAAACAAAATTGCCAACGACAAGTATGACCGATATTACCAAGCTAGCCAAACCACTGGAGCTGGTCTGACTATCGACACCATGTCGGTTAGACCACCCTATTCAGACCATCGCCCACTGGTCGGTTTGAGCACTTAACTGCACCACAAAACACCCTCTTTGAAATTTTGGTTAAACTCTAGCTAGTTTTAGCTCCAGTTTCCAATTCTAGTGACACCAAGTGAGAACTCATCCCCAAATAAAACTACACAAGTATTTGGTGATCAATTTCTCAAAGATCCATGACCAGTCTAACCGCTTGCCCCACGACGATCAGACCACCAGCTATTAGCCGGTCAGATTGCCTGAACCCTGACAACAAAAATTAAAACATGAATTTTATGAAACTACTATAGAATTCAAATTTAACTCAATCAAAGTGATAATTGTTCATCACAAATATATATAAGTCCTTGTACATGGTCTCACAACTGGCGACAAGATCCATAAAACATTGGCGAGTTTTGGACAGTTGGGGCTCCAAGGTCCATGCAAAAAGAATGAAAGTTTAGACATGTTCAAATGTTCTTTATCAGGTAAACCATGTGGTCATCAAATTTTCTCAAGAATCCTTCTTTACCTAACGACGGTTAATCAATCATTGTATGATTCTTCTAACTGTGACAAAAACTTCTTACGCATCAGCAGGCTATTGCATGACACATTAGCAATCATCATGTAGATGAGTGTTGGCCCAACCTATCTCAAACACACGCTTTCACGGCAGACTGACGCACACAAGTGGTTTACTGGAGTTGGGAACAAGACGACAGAGTTAATAACAAGACCAAACACAAAAGAACTAAGGCACGAGATTGTGGTGCTAATTGCTAGCACCTTTTCTGTGTTTACTCTGTTATTTTCTAACTCAAATGCTCAACAAATTACATGGCTTAAATAGATATAAACTGGCTTCACATGTAGGCCACTCACCTACAACTACCTCTGATTTGGTGTCCCTCATGTGCAAGTTTTCAAACTCGCTTTTGAGGTTTTGTACACGCACCTCCTTGATGCCATCGGCACTGAGATGCATTATCTTCAGGGTGTTCCAAGCCTCCTTTGTGGTCTCCTTCTCCGCTAGGAGCAGCAGCACATCTTCCAGCACCACAAGAAAAATTACCGTGAGTGCCATTTGATCTTGCCTCTCATTCACCTCCTCATCCACGATTGTGTTTCACATGCCCTAAGCGCGCATGAACACCTTCATATTCATAACCTAAGTCATATAATTGCTCCTCGTGAGCATGGGATATGGGAGGGAGATGCTGCCCTTGCGCATTGATGCCTTCGACACGCTCCCATTGCCGATCTTCAGAACACCCCCGTCGCCGGTGACGTTTCTCGGCGAGCGCGGATGCAGCATGGATTAATAAAGGTGCACATAAACACAAGATCTGATACCAATTGTTGGCCCAACTTATCTCAAATGCACGCTTTCATGGTGGACTGACACACACAAAGTGGTTTATTAGAGTTGGGAATAAGATGACGGAGCTAATAACATGACTGAACACAAAAGAACTGAGACACGAAATTGTGGTGCTAACTGCTCGCACCTTTTCTGTGTTTACTGTTATTCTCTATCTCAAATGCTCACCAAATTACATAGCTTAAATATATACAAACCAGCTGCACATGCAGGCTACTCACCCACGACTACCTCTGATCCGGTTTTCCTGGCCACAATCCCTACAAGTCGCTCACACTGCACACTACCCGCTAGACCTGGTCTCGCCGAGACCAATTCAGACACCTATGACCACACATACAGCTTCGAGTCCTTTGAGCGCAACACTTAGACTACACAGGTCTTCCGAGCACTGACCGCTCGACTCAACTCCTATGATTTCGACCGCTCACGCTACAGTACTCTTTCGAGTATGACGTCTACAATACTTTTCCAAGTGTGATGTCTATAATACTCAGTAGCTACAGTACTCGGTGCAGCTACAGTACTCTATGGCTTACAACTTTCACTTACGACCATCGATTTTCGACTACGACTTTCGACTATCGACTACAACTATCGACTTCACATTACTCGAAACACACGAGTAAAGCACACACACACGTATATTACACACATGTAACAAGATTAACTCAACAATGAGCACTGTTTTTTACTGAACGTATTTCTGAACACACCATTGCAACTGTGGAATAACATGGGCAAAGATGGCAGGTAAAGCAAAGCAGCCAAGATTGCAATGCAGTAATCCCATCCAGCTAAAAAAGCCATCATGGTCTGATCGTATTATTAGCATGCAGTAATTTAAGCTAGCCTGTGCATTTGCCGTATCCAAGATCGCAACGTCACATATAATTCCGTCCAGCTAAAACTTACGTGCATGCAGTAACTATGAGAGAGAGAGAGAGATAGAGAGAGATTATCCAAAATCAAGCTCTGGTCCTGACTCCATTAGATATATAAGAAGTGCAAAGCATTGGCGTCGTTTCTCATTGTAAAAGCAAACAGAGGCGATCGAGAGGAGAGGAGACCAGCAATGCCGAGGAGATCGCAGCGCTACGCTCACTTGCTTTCGTCTCACCCCTACCACTCCGTGATATCGTCTGCGCCGTCCTTTGCTCTTGCTGCGAGCGACGACGATCGTGGCGCCGCCGTCGCCGGGAGTTCCACGCTGCAGCAGCAGGACGGTCGCGTCGGCGGCGAGCCCGCGCCGGCCACCGAGGCCTCGCCGCGGCTGACGGAGCTGCCCAAGGGCGCGGTCTCCGCTTCCGACCGCTTCTTCGTCTCGCCGGCCCGCACCGCCTCGCTCGTCGACGCGGCCGGCGCCGGCGTGGAGCTGCGGGGAGCCGTGCAAGTGGAGATGTACACGAGCGAGCCCAGGGAGGAATTCCTGGCGTCCATGGCCGAGATGGCGGCGGCGAGCTGCGCAGAGGGGATGCCGGCTGCGGAGTACTGGGAGTTCATGGAGGAGCTCGTGCCCTGCTACCTGGAGCGCAACGACCGGGGTGTCCACCACCACATCTTCGCGGCCTTTGCCGACCTCATTGCAGGGGCGCCGCGCCGGCGGCCGGCCAAGAGGAGGCTGCTCCGGCGACTGATGATGAGGAGAAGCCCGTGAGCTTTTACTTGCATTTTTTACAAAGACCATGAAACTTTGTAATCTTCGATCAATAATATTTATCTAACTATTTAGATCGACCGTGTTAAAATAATATTGTTAGGTTTATCGTAAGAAATACTTTAATATTATACTTTTACAATATCTTATAAATGTATCAGTATAAAATTAATCATCAAAGTTTTACATTGAGGACCGTAAAATAGATAAATCAAAAGGACGAAGTATTTCGAAACCGGAGTACTGGAGTAGCACCGGATCAGAGAATCTCCATTCCAGGATAAGGAGATGGTATTCTGGAAACATTTGTTCATGAGATCGATGTTAATTAAATTGTTCGTGTGAGACGGCAGAGCGGAATCACCGGCAGATTTGCCGCACATACTAGCCATATTTGGCGGGTAGAGTTCAGAAAACAGAGGTAGCAACAGTAGGCAACGAAACATTGGCAAGACCAGCCCTCAGGCAGGCAATCTTGATCGTCCGTCCAGGCATTTGGATGGTCGTGACGGTCCAATCTTAGTCCTTACAAGAGCATGAGGTAAGCACGCAATCTCTGGCACCACATCAAACAGCACAAATTGGCACCATTTCCCTTACAAAACAAGTGCAGAATAAATTTTACAGCAGGCCGCACAAGTCATGGTTAATCAAATTATTAAGTTTTCATAAAGTAGATTTAAGTGGTGACGTGTCACAGTCGACGCATATGTACAATCACCGCAACGGGGGAGGGGTAGAGGACTACAGGTGTTCCCATAACCTCGAAGATGATTCAGCAATGGGGGAAATGAAAATACTAGTGCTGTCCGATTTCCCCTTAGCTGGTACAAGTGGAAGCCGGCGAGGACACTAAACCTATTGCATTCTCCGGTTTCCAAAACACAAAATGCAGAGAGGAGCATGAATCCTCATCTAGGGTGAATCAGATTCCTCCTCAGAGTCTGCAACTGTCAGTGCACGATCATCTTCAGAACCTGATAAAGAGAACTGCTTGGAGATGGGTGTCGGCCTTTGCCTCAGTGTTTTCTTTGTCATTGCTTGAGGAGTAAGCTGCCCTGGGTGCATAATGTCTTCGCAAATTTTCACATTTCTTTGACTCCGGCGAAGCCCTTGTTGAGGCTTGCCATCAAACCCACGGGCTGCAGGACGAGTCCTCTTACGCGTTACAACAGCACCATCCTCTTCCAAGTCGTCCTTGCGGGGATTATGAGCGTCAGTGTCAGCATCGCTGCTTGAAGAGCCGTCATCCTTGTCATAATAGTCTCTGTCTTCATCTCCATCAGAGCTCAGGTCATCTAGGTACTTGTCATCCTCCTGTCCTCCATCTTCATTATGCTCTTGACTGATGTCAGATCCTCCATTGGCTCCTTTGTCTCCCAGATGTGAAACATGCTTCTCTTTTTTACCTGCCTCCTTGTGTGAATCGGATTCTTTTGCTTTCCTGCATCCAAGTACATGAATTCTTTTCAAAAAGAAATGAAAGGAAATTTTCTAAAACTTCAGTACATGATTAAGATGTTGAGAATGCAATCCATAATTCATTTTTGATGTTTCTTCCAGCAAAAACGGACAGAGTCAAATCCCTTGAACCAAGAGCTATCGAATTTATTACCCAGTTATCCATTTTTGCTTTCTTTAGAGTTTTCTCGTCTGCATGCACACTTTCTCCAAACAAGAGTGGCAAAACACAGAGCATGTTTGTTTACAATGTAAAATATCAAGCAAGGATGAATTTTTAAAAGGCAGAACGAAAAGGATATGCAGTACAAGAAATTTGCAGATGCTTATATCACCTCAAAGCTGCAAAATGCTAGTTCCTAAGAAACTACGGGAAAAAGTGCAGCAGTGGAATCAGTTGAACTTACGTTATAGCTTTTATTGCCTCCTTTATAGAACGATCATAATCAGCTGAACACAAAACAAATCCAGGATATCAATGTCAAGATGCTATGGTCACAAAATATAAATATTGTTCAGTGACTTTTTATTAACGATTATAATAGGAACTTCTTGAAAATTGCCAAATATGGAAGCAACCTACAGCACATATTGCAAATGCTATATTGTAGTATTGGTGTTTTTAGTGGGAGTTGTGAACAAATACAATCACTGTTCCACTAGACTTGCCTCTACAATGATTAGAATTGGTAAAAGCATATTGATGGATGCATAAAGTTATCTACAGAATGAGAGAATTCCAGAATAAACGATGGACGCAACATGAGCTTCAATATAACCACTGCAGGTTGTGCATCCCAAAGATCATTGGCAAGATAAGAATAATCGTAATAAGGTTTCATGTTTTTTTGTGCAGCTAAGGATGCTCAACAGTTCCTTACAGTAACTGTAGTTGACAGGCCTACGTTCACGCAATGAACGAGTTTGGAAACCATTAGCAAAAGCTAGAAGTTCATCCTTCTTCTGCCGACGTTTTAAGTCCCTCTCTCTCTTCTGCAAGTTAAACAACAGATAAAAATACAGTGATAAATTAGCAGCGCAGCGTACTGGCTTCAAATCTTGCTGCCAAGGATAAATGCAGATATTTGAAATGAAATGTAAGTGTCTTCGTGTTTTTAAAGCCTCTGGAGCTGATTGTGGAAATATAGATGGAAAAAGGTAGGAAGCATGTCAGCTAGAAGTTACCTTTTGAAGCTTCTCCACAGCTGGAATAATTTCTGTCTTAAGGTGCTTCCCAATTGCAGATTCAGCTCGACCCTTGCTGCATAACTTCTCCTGTCAACATCACATGTCATGTCAAGTATGGGCAGCAAAGATTGAAATGCACATGAAAAATATATCAGCAGCCAGCAGGAACCCTTACTGATATCTCAAGAAACTCATCGAGGTTAGTTGCAACTGTTTCCCAGTGAATATTGATAACTGGTTTTGTCAAACGGCCACGCTTTCCCTTCCAGTTCTGCTTAAAATCAACCGTTACATCTTCTCTATATAATCTATGGCCAATAGTTGAGTCTCCATCATACCTAACAAGCAGGAAGGTTTTAAATTACAGTGTCAGCAAGAAAATAAAATATTCTAAGAAGCCCCTCAAGTATTTTCCTGGAATGGGTCATTGGCAGAAAAAGAACATTAAATGAAAGGATTCAAGGTCCGCAACTTCCAGATAATATGAAGCATCACATTGACTGAAGCATATGTGTCCACAGATTAGAGTTTCTGAAACAGCCATCTAAATTATTTTTCCATTTACATGCGATCACTTTCCTCACAGCTAAGAATCTCAATTTGATCAACTATGTTAAAAAAAGCATAGGAAGCACCAGGGGAACTGTTTAACTAGGTGATGACAGTCTCATTGACTGCAGATGACATATTAAGGATGGTGAACACCCAGTCATTACATAAAACTCATTCCATTTCAAAACTAACTGGCATATGCTGAAACAACTTAAATAGTGAATAGCAGTGACTGATTGACTGGAGATGATAGATTAAGGGAAATGAACAGAAAATTACTTACCAGTATATAGTCCCATTACCACCACTACCTAACTTTTCTTTTCGGAAGTAGGAAATATCTACCCCTTTCTTCATTTCATCATTAACGTACCATACTGCATCGTTTTGCTGCAGGTTAGATAATTTCTATCAAGCACATGTGTGGTAAAATAGTTATGAGAACTTGTTGATATTTAGTTAAGCAAAATGCTCAGCTAGTTTAATTTGACTAATTGAAATTTTTTCACAAAGCAGTACCTCTGAGCGAACTTCACAGAGCGCTTTAAGTATAAACAAACGTTTGATTGGATCTTGCTGCTTATATGTCTCAACTTCCTTCCTGCACACACAAATAGGTTCCAGTGATATAAAGAGAGAGAGTAATACACAGACAAAAGCCTTATTTACAAAGCGCTCATGTGTACCCTGGATTAGTTCTGAACGGGTTTGCTCCTTCAGCAACCTGAAACCAAAATAATATTAAGGTCAGGAGCTACTCTATTTTTATTTACATTAGCGAAAAGCCAAGCAGTGCAAACGAGCAACCTACCCATGACCACCAATCTGATATTTCCTTGGCAGTTGCTATTATCCATCCATCAACAACCTTGAGAATTTTGTTAGCTGGCGGTATTCCCTGATACATTTGACTATGAGTTAGCAAACAACATCTGGGACAAACATGGCATGGTGATGGTATAACATAAACAACTTAGTTCTCCGTTGTGTCAGAAGCAAGAAGAATTTTACTAAAAAAAGTTTAAGTATCATAACATTTGTTCTCTGCAAATTCAGAGTGGCAATCCAACATAGAGTAATCACTGCAAACATTTGGTTACTCATACGCAAACCAGGAAATATGCCACACACATATGCTGTCCAGAAAATCAGACAGCACTAGCACCTTATGTTTGCATGACTTGCAGGGTTTTACACAAAGTTGATTTCTTCACTCTACTGGCATATTTTCTAGAATGATGGGTAAGAAACTTGCAGAATATAAAAAGAACATCAATTTGGTTAAAAAAAACAGTGGTTAGACAAACATCTTGATGACTTTATGAAAAGCAAAAAGTCAGTTAATCAGATATTGCTTATAGCTTTATACCAGACATATGCACATAATTTAGAATAGACATCTTCTTAACTATAACATGAAACCAATCAGGTCACAATTTTTTCGTCAAACATTAAGCATGAATAATTGAATGTGAATAATGGAGTGGCTGAAAACAAAAGGAGGAAGGGGAAAGAGCAAAAAAAAACAACAACTGAGATTTGTGACAACAAAAAAAGATTGCATGAGCTCAACCCCACCCCCTGCTACGCACTTAGTTCAAACCTTTCTCCAGACCTCGCCTATGCCACTATGCAACCTATTTGAAAGCAAAGTACAAACCTACACACGCAATCACACTGGTGGCTGAAACAAATCAGATCACCAACCTGTGTAAACATACTCCACAGTACACACGAACCTAAAACAAAAATATGATAGCTCACGATGCACTGATGCAGGGAGACGAATAAACTCCCTTCTAGCTCACGATGCACTGATGCAGGGAGACGAATAAACTCACTTCTAGCTCACGATGCACTGATGCAGGGAGACGAATAAGCTACCTTCTAGCTCACGATGCACTGATGCAGGGAGACGAATAAACTACCTTCAAAAGGGCAATGTGAATGCGAGCGAGGTCGTGGTTGTTGGAAATGAGCGCCGTCTCGATCTCCTCCGCGGAGAGCCCCAGGTCCCCCTTGATCACCGGCTCGAACACCTGGAAACCCCAAACCGAAACCCCATGAATCCAGCACCCCGAAACCGAATTGGTCCAAGCAAAGCAGGGAACCCCGGGAGGAAAAAGGAGAGAGAGAGAGAGAACAGAAAACCCTAGGCGAAGCGGGCTCACCCGGAGAAAGTGGAGAACGGAGGCGAGCTCCCAGCGGCGGCGGAGGAGGACGCGGGGGTCCTCGGCAGCGGCGGCCTCCGAAGGCGGCGCCCCCGGGTGCTTGGCCGGCGGCGAGGGCTTGGTGCGCTTCGCCGGCGAGGCCATGTGGGGAGCGGGGGTGGGCGGGAGTTTTCGTGGGTGTGAGGCGGGAGTGAGTTGGGCAGGGAGGGAAGCTTGGGGAAGAGACGAGAGACGCACACGCGGAGGCGGTACTGCCACACTGGGCGGTGACGGGGCGAGGGTGGGGTGGAATGGGCTTTTGCTGGTATTGGGCGCCCGGATGGGCCATTTTCCGGCCCGGTTTGCGAGCAGCGTGAAGAATCGGCCTAGATTAATGTCGACGACTGCTACATATAGCGCACTGGCCTCCCACAATCTCAATCTCCATTCATCCAAGCAGCCATAGCCCATTGAGATTGCCAAGGAGATCGAGATCGACCAGTGCGAGTTTGCTTTTGACTTATATAGTTTCTAACTAAAATTAAATAGTAGTGAGTAAAAAAGTAAGAGTATTGCTATACAATATTCGACTGTTTTTTAGACAAAAACAGTCAGATTGATCTGGGACGTTAGATTTTCATCCAACGGATCCACCCATACAAGCCCCCCTCCAAAAAAATGACCCCCTCTAAAAAATGATCTAGGACGTTGGATCTCCATCTAACGGTCAAAATCTGACTGTTTTGTCCTAAAAAACAGTCGAATGTTGTATAGACACTCCCAAAAAGTAATTTTAAGAAGGAGAACGTAAAGTGGTAGGAAAGATAAAGAGAGATGTGTGTTCAATATAGGAGTGAGAGAAGTGGATTACATAATGTACCCATAACCACTGCCTTGTTCTCTGAACGAGACGGTAGCGAGAGGAGTGGAGAAACTACTTCGAAAAGCTAGATGTTCGTATTAGCTTTTTAAGAAGAAACCAAAAGGGCCTAAGGCAACGACGTAGATAAGAAAGAAGGGCAAAGCGACGACAGATGTGACGGCAGGGACGTAGAAAGAGAAGAAGACAGTTAGGATGCCGCAAGAGTAGGTGGACCAAATCCTTTCGTACAAGCCCAAGCTCTTCTCGGTCCTCGACGATGACCTGCTAAGCGGCCTCTCGAGGGACATCGACACCATCAGGGTGGAGCTAAGCCGATGCCGCCACAGACGTCAAGATGGCGAAGGATTCCATGCTCTGGGAGCAGGAGCTGGTCCGACAGAGTACCTCGCTTTGGGCCGTGTAGAGTACGAGATCTCCGATGGCGAGGGTGTGGGTGCCACCATCGCTCCGTAACAACAAGGAGAGGAAAGCTTGCTGGGGATCAGCAGGAATGCCTCCTCCTCGAGAATGAATTCATCAATTCTTGTCTATCTAATCTAAGATCATACCAGGGTTTTTTTAATCATGAGTACAACAAGGATGTACTCACTTACACACATGCACACACAACACCACACACACTTCTACACACATCATATGGGTGCGTCCAATGCACACGCTTGAGACAAGGTGAAAACCAAAAAGTCTCTAAAACATAAACACATATTGTGACCACTAAATACACCTACATATACACGCATAATCAGAGAGCCCACCCTAAAAATACGGCACCCGAGCTTGAGCCCGGATGCTCTGCCCACTGGCTGAGCTAGCCAACCGAGCGCTGCTCGGTCCGCAAGATCAGAGGAGTTGGTAGGGTCGCCCAGTGCCCAACAAATCTATGTTAATCTTACGTAGGCGCAAGTGAAATTCTCGTTCCTGATGTAGCTAAGATCATACTCCCATCCGCTGTTTTAATTCTTCTGCCGATGCTTTAAAAAAGAATCTTTGGTACACGCGCGTTGTTACAAAGTTGAGGTCAGCTCCAAACAACTTTAGCTTCTAATTTATTTTAGATTTTAAATTATTTATGTCAGGAACTATTTGGAACATATCGATTTCTAATTTACATACTGTCCCGTTTGAAATACATGAGTTTTATAAAATATAATTTAATTTTCACGTGATCCAAATAAATTAGGAGATTTAATCTCGGTCGTGACAGGTGTTCAGGTCAGGCCCTCAAATCCGATCGATACGTCCTGTAGCCGGTTGCACTGGTCAGTTTGTGAGCTACCTTAGATGAACAACTCTGACGTCGTTTGGCATGCATGAAAAGCTCCATCCGCTAAGGGCATCTCCAATGGTCTGAGTTGGTTAGCTATATGTATGTACACATCAACATATATCTTATATGGAGAAAAGAGAGTATGCAAAAAAAAACCGAGCCAGCTCTTCCTTAAGCACTAGTCTATGCAAAACGAGGCAGCCTCTATAAATGATAGTCCTTTTCTATGTGTGCATGTAAGTATCAAATAGCTATCCTTATAGATAGTTCTTTAGAATGCTAACTTTTAGTGTGTACTATATAAATGATATGAAAGTCTTATAGTTAGTTGCTAGCTAGAACCATTGGAGATGCCCTAAGCGAAGGGTCTTGGGCTGTGGGCTATTCTTCTAGTTACGGTTCATAACTTTTAACTATAATTTATCATATATGTTTTTTAAGCTATGATTTATTAATTTAATAAATAATAATTACTGAAAGAAATCCGAGTAAAAACGTGCTAAAAAATCAAAAAGAACAGAGCCATTAGTCTAATAATTAGAGCTTGCTAAAACAAAGTCGAAGTTAAAAGCTAAGTGAAAAACCAAATAAATAAAATAATTAGTCTAATAAATATTGACTGTTAAAAGAAGTTAAAAATCAATTGAAAAATAAAAAAAGAACTAGACCATTATCACAGGCAGTTAGGCAGAGAACAATATGGCATTTGTTTGCTGTGTTGTCATATCCGTCGGTGTCCCGTCGGTTCGATGAACAGAGGGTTCGTCGACGATGAAGTTGATGCAGGGCAGTAGGAGCACATACTTGTGAGGACCGCTCGTTCGGAAATCAACATACTCCTATTATACACTTTAACATTTTTTCCCCTTAAATTAAGGGCATAAGTGTGTTTCTCCAGCGCTGTATCGGATCAAACGGCAGCATTTGGATTACAAATTTAGTTTCACTTTTCGGACTGAAGTGTTTTCGCCTCACGCTATGCACCGTAGCGCTATGTCGTCCGGATTTCGCTCAGATCCCAATTTAGGGCATCCACGGCGTTTAGAGCTCACAAAGCCTCTAAGTTAGGGCCCATGTGGTGGACTCTAAGGGCATCCGCAATGGTAATAGCTAGTACTAGCTATATAGTCAGCTGACGTGGAGGTGAGAGACAAAAACAAAGACTATTTTATACTGTTGGACCTACATGCTCCTCTCTCATGTTCTTGGACTACGTGAAATAGATCAGCTATTTGCTCGTCGCTAGTGACTACTCTCTCTCCTACTTTTTCCTTGCCACATCAGATCTAGCTAACTAAATAGCCAGCTGTTGGAGACGCCCTAAGGGCCTGTTCTTTGCAGCAGTGGTTTATAATTTTTGGTTGAAAATTTTAAACTTTAGTTGTTTATGATATAAATTACGAATGGAGAGATACTTGTATACGATTTTGGCCGGTACAGATTATAAACTTTCAATGTGTACTATAATTAACATGTAGACCCTGTCTTAAAAAATACTCTGTTTAAAAATTAGATATTGTAGTAAAAACCAAAAGCCGATTTCTAAAGCTGTATAGAACAGATCCTAACTCTCTAAGTTAGGGGCCTGTTTGGCTGCGGCTGCGGCTTATGGCTTTTGGCTGAAATTTTTGAATTTTGACTGTTTACGGTACATATTACGGAGAGAGAGATACTCACTTGCGATTTTGACTGGTACAGATATTGGGCTTTTGACGTGTATATCATTTAACTTGTAAACCCCGTCTTGAGAAAATACTCTGTTTGAAAGTTAGATACTGTAACAAAAGCCAAAAGCTGCCAGTTTCGGAGGAAAAGAACAAGCCCCTAGTTCATTCAGACCTCGGGGCTTCGCTAGGTTTGGCGCGCTTCGCCGACGAGGCTACACCTATGTGGAGCGGGGTGGGCGGAGTTTTTTTTGGGTGGGAGGCGTGAGGGAGGGGAGAGGTTTTATTTTTTTAAAAAAATCTGCAGGGGGAGTTCGGTTAAGGACTAAGGCTCGATTCTTTTTCAGCCGTTTTAACTTTAATTTTATTTTAATAATAACTATTTATTATACTAATAAGTTATAGATAAAAGTTATAAACCGCAGTCTAAAAGAATGTCCCCTAAAAAGGCAAGCTTTTATTTTTTAAAGAGAACACGGAAGATATATGCCTCACTCACACCACACACGCATTTGTACGCCCACTACTAAGGCTATTGCCTATTCTTGACTATAGACAGGATTAAGAGGTGGGGAAGAGACTATATTAATATACACCGCCATGAGGGAGGGCTAGATGCGACTATGGATGACGACTAGGCTATTCCCTATGGGGAATTCCCTCCTATCCCCACTCTTTGTTTAACTATCGGGGGCTATTTTTCTCTGTTCCTATCCACACCATTGTTTTTGACGAGGAATGGGGCCATCAAGAGTCTATATTTCAATGATATTAAGGATAATATTTGTATATTTATTTTATGGGTGTGTAGAGATAAGTACATTTATAAAAAACATGAGACAATACAATAATAATAGATGAGTTGTATACTATTTAATTATATCAAAATATATTAGGCTTGAGACAAAATACATTATATATATAAGTATACATCACAAAATAGCAAGATCATGAATGGGGAAGGCGTTCTCTCTATATATAACCTAGCAGAGACATAATTTACTTCATACCCATCCCCTACTAGGGGGATTCTCCGCAGGTTGCTGGGGGACTAAGGCCATTGCCATCCCTAGATGCGACATTGGGTGATGGAAGTGGATGGAACCAATGGTGCAAGGGTTGGGATAGAATGGTCTTGGTTAGTATTGGGCTCTAGGATGGGCCGGGAGTTTTGGCCCAGTTTTGTGAGCGCGCGTGAAGAATCTGCCCATGATGTTGAAGTGGAGAGGAATTCCCGAACTACAAGGTGGGTTCTTTTCAGCATTAATGTCCAATGGGTGCTCACCTGGGCTTATGAAGCTCAAGCTTCTAGCTATTTTGCTATTGCAATAGTTTTTTTTTGCATTGTAGCTTCTAGTAGTTTTTTGGTATAATTAAATTTAAAAAATTTTAAAAAGGAAAAATAGTTATATCATCACAGATAATGCAAATGAATAAGAGAATAAAAGAAAAGGGCAAAAAAGCTTGAAAATAAGCCAAAAAACTAGAAAAACAAAATTAAGAAGTTAAAAGCCAAAAGCTAGAAGCTTAAGCTCAAATGAGCACACCTGAGAGGAAATTGCCATGTGTCTCTTAGGCCCCTTTACAATGAAGCAATTTCACTTAGAATAGCTGATTCTGTATAATAGATATGGGTTTAAATCCTGATGCCTAACTTTTTATGTACATGCAAGTGTATTTTACTATGAACTTGTGAAGTCGCTCATGTACTCTAGTCTTGGTCTTTCTAGACGTGTGCTAGGGCATATTCATGTATGGTGCGTGTGCGCGTGGTGTTGTGTAAACGTGCACGGCTTCTTTGGAATAAAAAAGATGGGAAAAATCCGTTTTTTAATCTTGAACTATGGCCTGAGTTTGAATTTCAACTCACAATTCTAAAATTATTTAAAACACAATCCTTTAATGTGAAAGCCGTCTATCAATTTCACGGCACTTTTGCCCTTACTTGACGTCCACATAGACCCTATTTTGCTAACACTTCTGGGCCCGCTCGGTTTGGGCTGAAAAGCTATGGCTTATGGCTGAAATTACACTGTAGCGGCTGAAATTTTACTGTAACTAAAGGTGGCTTATTTGGCGCAATTAAATTTTTTTTATTTAAAATATGTTAGTTCATCACGGACAATGCAAACGAATACGGGAAAAAAAGAACTGGCAAAAAAGCTGAAAAAAGCTAAAAGTTCAGAAAAAGACGAAATTTATGAATAGTGAAAAATAAGTTAGAAGCTGAAGCCGAAACAACCAGAGATAGTCAGCCAATAAATAAGAAAAAATGATAGTGCCTACCGGTCAGCCTTGTCTTCGTCCTTGTCCTCCTCCCATCTCCCCTCCCTTCCTTAGTCTTCTTCGCGGCTGGACGCCATCGCGCGCCTCTTCTAAGACGGCGACAAGAAGGACGGCCGTGGCTGCGAGCTGCTCCGAATGGCATCTGCACCAAACACCACGAGATTTCTGGAAATGGAGCAGAGGAAATCCACCATGGATTTAATTGAATCGCTTGGTTGTGGAGGAAGCACATGGAACTCAGTTCAAGGCCAATTGAATTGATCGCCTGGAGTCAAGAACTAATCGATTGAATCGTTTGGTTTCCTTTATTTGTTTGTCTGCGTACGAGTTTGGTAGGATGGTGTAACTGACGAGATTAAGGAAGATACGCCGATTTGGGTTCTTGGCAAACTCAAAAGCTACTGCAATGCCTGCTTAGGAAAGAGGAAAGGAGTGCGGGAGGAACTGGGGGTGTCCAAGGGATGGTGGTGCAGTGCTACGGCTCGAGGACCAGCAGCGGGGGGCATAGCATCCACGGATCTGTGCCCATGCAACCGCCATTGCTATCCTCCTCCGGTGTATGCTAATGGTCGGACTCGCTGCTGCTGTACACGCAATTGGCCGCGGGAGCAAGCCGGGTCGTACACGAGGTCCACGCCATGGGCACCTAGCGCCGCTCGCTGCCGGAAATGCTCGGAAAGAAGTAGAGTGAGGAGGACGAGGAAGAAATGAGAGAAGGGGTCAGGAAGAAGATGAAGTGGATTAGGGGATTTTGCTACATGGGAGTCCATGTGGCATCCACGTTAGTGAAAATAGACACCTCAGATCTATGTGGCGGCCACGTTAGCACAAAATGGGGTTAAATTAGGCCAAGGAAGTCATGTGACCTAATATTGTTAATTGAGGCCAAGGTCGACATAGCATCACTCTAAACGGTTTCAGATTCTGGTTTCTAGAAACCACTTGAAATATATCAATTTTTTATTTTCCTTTTATTACTTTGTATTGTTTCAAAGATATAACGGTACTTTTTCACTCTAATAGTACTTTTTCACTCTTCTATTATTATTATTTTAATTTATAAAAAGCTAACAATCATTATACTGCAATTTAGTTAAAAACTTACTTTAGAAATAAAAAACCATGACTTTTATGTCGTGTAGAGCGCTACCTATAGACAAGGCTAGACAACGTTGGATAGGTGCATCTTTTGCCTTCTTTCTTTTGAGCTGGTTTCCGCTCAAACGAGTAAGTGCCGCGCCAAATTGGAGCATGTTAGGTGCACAAACGAGACCAAGCAGGCCTAGGTCAAAAAACTTGTAGAACCCGCTCGCACCGGAGACTCTCCCTGAGCTCTCGCCGCCCGCCGCCGCCGCCCACTTTTCCAGACCCCTCTGAACGTTCCGACTGTGGGGCCCGCGCGTCAGAAGACTCCTGGGCAATTTTTCCCTAACCCCACCTGTTCAAAGCCGGACCCGATCCCAGCCGTCCGCTCCCTCGATCCGACGGAGCGGATGCCACGCTGGTCTCCCACGGCAGGGTACAGATGGTTCTAGAAAACACCCGAGTCCCGACCTCCTCCGCCTCCCCCTCAAAATCTCTCGCGGAGCGAGACGGCGAGTCGAAACGTGGGAGGGAGGAAGGCCCTAGGCGACCGTTCTAAGCTTCTGGAGCCAGCTACTCGAGCTCCCCCGCTGGTAAGGCCCGCCCCTTGCTCCCTCCATGCCCAGGTCGCGCGGCGGGTTGGATCCGTGTGGGCGTGCTCGGATCTGATCGTGTGGTGTTTCGGCGATTTGTTCGATATGTTTTGATTTTTTCAGCGTAGCACTGGTTTGTTTTCGAATTGTTTGTAAGCTTTGATGGCGGATTCGTGCTTTTTTTAGATTTTTGGGGGTAGAGCTCGGGATTTTGATATTCTAGGGTTTTAGATCGGGATTCGTGGTGTTTAGGCCACATCACTTGAATTACTCGCTGGTTCCGGGCCTGAATTGATTGAAACTCTGGATTTTAAGGTTTACAGATCGAGATTTACGCGATTGTAGTGTGCATGTTAGGTGTTTAAAAGTATGGATCTCGCTGTGATGAGCTGATAGACCGTGGGTGCATTTGTGTATGTGAGCAGGGGCTTGTGCTTGGATCTGAATACGAGTGGGAGGTGCGAGCCGGTACCCAAAGATGAGCGTGGTGGGGTTTGATCTCGGCAATGAGAGCTGCATTGTGGCCGTGGCGCGGCAGCGCGGCATCGATGTTGTCCTCAACGAGGAGTCGAAGCGGGAGACTCCCGCGATTGTCTGCTTTGGTGACAAGCAGCGATTCATTGGCACTGCTGGTGCTGCTTCTTCCACGATGAACCCGAATAACTCCATCTCTCAGATCAAGCGGCTCATTGGGCTGAAGTACTCCGATCCTGAACTCCAGAGCGATGTGGCTTCATTCCCCTTCCGTGTCTCAGAGGGACCTGATGGTTTCCCGCTTGTGCATGCTCGTTACCTTGGCGAGGAGCACGTGTTCACCCCCACACAGCTCCTGGCAATGGTGCTCTCAAATCTGAAGGCTATTGCAGAGAGTAACCTCAATGCTGCTGTTGTTGACTGCTGCATTGGCATCCCAGTGTACTTCACCGACCTCCAGCGTAGGGCTGTGCTTGATGCTGCTACTATTGCCGGGCTCTGCCCATTGAGATTGTTCCATGAGACCACTGCGACAGCTTTGGCATATGGAATTTACAAAACCGATCTTCCGGAGAATGACCAGGTGAATGTTGCTTTCGTGGATGTTGGGCATGCCAGCATGCAGGTTTGCATTGCTGGTTTCAAGAGGGGACAGCTCAAGGTCCTGTCACACACATATGACCGATCGCTTGGTGGGAGGGACTTCGATGATGTACTGTTTAAGCACTTCGCCACAAAGTTCAAGGAGGAGTACAAGATAGACGTTTACCAGAATGCCCGTGCCTGCATTAGGCTGCGCGTGGCTTGTGAGAAGCTCAAGAAGGTGCTGAGTGCTAACCCTGAGGCACCAATGAACATTGAGTGCTTGATGGATGAGAAGGATGTGAGAGGTTTCATCAAAAGAGATGACTTTGAACAAATTAGTGCCCCGATACTGGAACGCGTGAAGGGGCCACTGGAGAAGGCTTTAGCAGAAGCTGGTCTAACAACAGAGAATATCCACTTTGTTGAGGTTGTTGGGTCAGGCTCTCGTGTTCCTGCCATAATTAAGATACTCACAGAATTTTTCGGTAAAGAACCAAGGCGGACAATGAATGCGAGCGAATGTGTTGCCAGGGGGTGTGCCCTTGAGTGTGCTATTCTTAGTCCCACCTTTAAAGTGCGAGAGTTCCAGGTATGAAACCCTCTTTCTGCCCTCAATTTTTTTCCGTTGCTTATTTGCTCTAAAAATATATCAATTACAATGTTGCAGCGGTACAACTTGAGAATGCGTTTTAGCTAGCCTATATATCTTTAAATCTTTTAAAGGGTAAAACGTGAGGGTAGAGCCTGCATTCTCATCGTTTTGCATGTTAATTTAAGCTGCTCGCTGATGGATGTGTTTGCCTCTTTAACATCTTTAATTGATCTTCATTATTGGGCCACCGCTTTTTCTTGCAAGTACACCAATTTTCTTATCAATTTACTAATTTAGGATACTGAACATGACTCCAGTAAGGTAGATCAATTCCCCAATACTTTTTATCACCATGAATATTATGCACATTGTGTGTTCTTATTGAGTTCATCAGTGCTGTTGTATGCTATTTGATCACCAATTTAACGCCCTTGTTTATTACCGGGGATGATGCTCACTGTGGCACTAGAACTGAGCCCACTCAAAAGCCATGATACGAAGACATATATTAAGTTCAAAGACCCATTCCACTTCCTCCCAAGTCCTAAGATATAATACCAGTATCCTACACTGAAACTTGTTTTAAAATTGGAAACTATAGCAAGTCCACAATATGAGACTGCAAGTGCTTTTGTATGTTTGATCATACTTCTATTCCCAGCGATAACACTGGCTTAATCCTGTGCAGGTTAACGATGGCTTTCCTTTCTCTATTGCCATGTCTTGGAAACCAGATTCTCAGATTGGTGACAACCTACAGACTGTTGTATTCCCCAAGGGGAATCCTATGCCCAGCATTAAAGCTCTGACATTCTATAGGTCCAATACATTTGCGGTAGATGTTGCATATGTTGATACTGGTGATTTGCAAATTCCTCCAAAGATCAGCACATACACGGTATCAATTTAGTACTTTTTGCTATCTTTGAATGGGCAATGAGTTCAAATATTGTCTACTTTTGCTGATTATTAAACCATTTTTGCTGTATAGATTGGTCCTTTTCAACTCGACAAAGGCGAGAAAGCAAAACTGAAAGTGAAAGTCCGACTTAACATCCATGGGATAGTCTCAGTTGAATCAGCAACTGTAAGTGAGAAAGCTAGCCCCTTTACTTGCTTTGTTTGCCACTTTTTTTTTGGGACAGAAATCAACATGAGAATCACTTTTGTCTGTATGCAGATGTTGGAGGAGGAAGTCGAAGTTCCAGTTGTAGCTACAAACGAGCCACCAAAGGACTCCACTAAGATGGAGACAGATGAGGCACCTAATGAGTCTGCTTCTGGAACTGACGTAAACATGCAGGAAACCAAAGCTTCTGGAGATGCTGCTGGGGAGGGTGCTGAAAATGGCGCACCAGATTCTGAAGAAAAATCTGTTCCAATGGAAACTGATGCCAAGGTATTTCACCACTACACCGGTGATTGCCTAGAGTTTCCAGCCTTTGCCTGAGCATTACTGCACTATTCTGCCTTATGTTATTTTTGTTTGCACCTCATGTTTTTATTTTAGTTTTGGTGGCGATGTTCGCTCTGAACGTAATATGTTCCATCGAAGAATATCTACAAAATCAATTGCAGTTAGCTGAAGAATGGTTAGGCAAACTATTCAGATTGTAATTTAACAGTAACATTTTCCCACTTCTTTATGGGCTCGTAGTGATCTCAAATATCTGCCAACTGTAGTTTATTGACTGGTTGGTCCATTGTTACCTTCAGAGATCAGACGACCTTCTAGAACTTACATGCTAACTGATCTGATCTGTCCATTGTGCAACTGTGCCCTGAAATTACTGTCACTTCGCTGGCAACTATACATAAGCGGATAGCTGTGTGCGTAGTAGAAAACATATGGATACAGAGAAACTTAGCTTTGACTCATTTTTTGGTTTATGAAAATATGGATGTTGCACAACTGCACATTATGAATAGGACCCTTTTGTTGGGAAGGGAATGATATGTACTAGATTGCTGCGTTGTCTTAGGAAAAATGCGAAGAAAAGAGTGCAAAATCTTCTTGTTCAGTTTTTTTGATGTGCCTGTCAAAATGACACGTTGCATATCTTGTTCCAAATAGAAAACATGAGTAGATTTAAAGCCTGTCGTAGATGAAATCATGAAATTGGTGCTCCTTGGTACTTGTTTATTGCGTAGTATGTGGAATGATCATTTAAAGCCTGTCGTAGATGAAATCATGAAATTGGTGCTCCTTGGTACTTGTTTATTGCATACTATGTGGAATGATCATTCTTGCTTGGATGCTATCCTCCCATGCAATGGCCTTTTGTCCTTACTTATCCTCATGTTCTGTTTTAGTTAGTCCCAAAAGTGTTCAGTGAATGACATGTGCATGGCATGTTTAGAGCTAGGAAGAAAGAATGTTTTTACAGGTGCAACTAAACTAATGATTTGTCGTATTTTATAGGTCCAACCATCAAAAAAGAAAGTCAAGAAGACTAATGTTCCAGTTGCCGAGTTGGTTTATGGTGCATTGGGGGCGAAAGAGTTGGACAAGGCTGTGGAGAAAGAGTTTGAAATGGCTCTTCAGGATAGAGTGATGGAAGAAACAAAGGACAAGAAGAATGCTGTGGAGGCTTATGTTTATGACACACGTAACAAGGTTTTATCAATTCCAACTTTTTTTCAACTTCTCTATAGACTCGAGACAGAATCTGATATTATCTTTTTATTTATAGCTGTATGACAAGTACAGTGATTTTGTGACGGTTGAAGAAAAGGAATCATTCATTGCCAAGCTTCAGGAGGTTGAAGATTGGTTGTATGAAGATGGTGAGGACGAGACCAAGGGAGTGTATGTTGCTAAGCTTGAAGAACTTAAAAAGGTCTGCCCTTTTCGCTATGCTATGCTGTTTAGTGCATTCCATTTTATCTTGTTTTAGATATTGAAATATGCTGATGAACGTTTGTCTTAATGCAGGTTGGAGATCCCATTGAGGCACGGTACAAGGAGTGGGTGGACAGAGGTCCTGCCATCGACCAACTTGTTTACTGCATCAACAGTTTCAGAGAGGCTGCCTTGTCCAAAGATCCGAAGTTTGATCACATCGACATAGAGGAGAAACAGAAGGTAAATCATGAACCACAAAAGTAGCACCGTTGAATTTCGAATTTTCCTATTGATCACATTCCAGTAAACAAGATTATGCTCAGTCTTGCAACACTGTTCTATGGTTTGCTGGTGAATGGATGTATCAGTTATGTTTATTAGGACTAGCATACGAGAAAGCTAATGTTACAATTGTCAATCAGCAGTTGAATTTCCATGTATAGCCGAGTGCCCGAGCGTTGCAACGGGTTTCAAATAAACATAATATAAGTTATAAACTTAGAAAGTTTCATGCATATTTGCAATTTTGCATCAAATCAATAAGACATATAGTCTTATAAGCCGCATACGCATGTAATGTGGTTATCCATGTGTGCATATAATTTATATTATGTAACATATACATGTGTGCATATATTTATCCACAAAAGATCCAACCAACTCAAAAGAGGCCGGGAGGTAGATGACACCGCCGCCATCACCACCAAGTCCTTTTCAGTAGTATAAAGATATGTCCATATGTCTATCTGCTAATTCGTTTTGTTGTCATGCAGGTCATAAACAGGTGTTCGGAAGCAGAAGCCTGGCTGAGAGAGAAAAAGCAGCAGCAAGACGCTCTACCGAAGCATGCTAATCCTGCCCTCCTTTCGTCTGATATAAAGGCGGAGGCCGAAACGCTTGACAGGCAAGTAAACCCCTCTACTGTTGATGTTTGCGCCTTATGTTAAGAACATTTCTGACACCGCATTTGCTCTCTGCAGGCTGTGCAGACCCATAATGACGAAACCGAAACCAGCTCCTAAACCACAAACCCCGCCGCCTCCTCCAGCCGAGACCCCAGCACCCCAAACACCAGAGCAGCAATCCCATGGTGCCGAAGCAGCCGGCGAGCCAGCCGGCGAACCGACCACCGAGGGCGGCGCTACAGAATCCACCGGCGAGCAAATGGAGACAGACAAACCGGATGGCGCTGGCGCACCCTCGGCGTAAGCCTTTGCTGTGGGTGGTGACCCAGTGTTGTTTATCAGCTTCCCATATTAGTTACGGCGCTGTCTCGCGGTAGATACGCTAGGGGAGATTGTCATCCACACTTCTCTGAGAGTATCTGCGTGAACGTTTAGGTTCATGATTCATCACGTATCATGTGGTGTCCTTATAAACGGTTGTGTTTTCTTGGCAAGGGGATAATTTGAGGGATAAGGGCACGTTTCAGATTTGGTGTCCTACGGTTATTATAGCGGGACTTCCAATGGAACTCGTTTTTTTTAATCTTTATTGATGGTTCGACAAAGTCCACTGTATCGTCCGACAATATTAGCAAATTCTTGTCATGATTGACATGCTGTGTTGTTTTCTAGATCCTGCAGCCTTCATGACAAAGTCTTAATTTTGACGAAAAATATTTTGCAAATATTCACACATCGCCGTCCCGATATATGGGTCTGTTTTTTTTCAACTTCTAAAAACTGTTTTTCGGTTTTTCTACGATAACTAGTTTTTAAATAAAATATTTTTTAAAATAAGGTCTATTAGTTAATTATAGTTAATACTGTATCGATTTTATTTATATCAGCAAAAACTATATGTGAGTTTCTGTTACTCTGTAATCTTTCGCACAAACAGCTTAAAAGTCATATAGTCATAAGTTGCAACTAAAAACCATAAACTTCAGAAAAAAAAACAGATCCTATATTAACTCTTCTCCTTTTACTTACCACCTCGTTTCAATATATATTAACTCCTCATTTACTTTACCACTTTATTTTGGTTATTTGGTTATGTTCTTTTTAACTTATGATTTATGGTTTCTCTCAAACTTACACAATGTATTATTCGTCATCTCTTTGAAGTAGCATATTATGATAATCTTTTTGAAGCGATCTAATGGCTTATTGACATTTGATTATTTGTACAAACGTTTGTGATAGGGCAAAAAGGCATATCACAATTATAAGCTATAGTAAAAAGAACGCACTTTTATTTGCATACATGATGTTAATGATATAGCCGGATCGTTTTATTTGGAGACACGTGCCTATGATATTATGGCTCTTTTTTTTCAGCTCATGATTTCTCTTAACAAATAAATGGATTGATTTTTCTATCGTCTTTTCGAAATGATTTATCGAGATAGCTTTTTTGAAGTAGCTATTCGATATTTTATTCGTTCCATAAAAACTCGTGTTAAGGCAAAAAAACCATCAATCGTAATTATAAGTCATCAGTCGTAGCAGAAGGAAAAAATCCGTTTGGCAAGCAAAGCGTTGGAGGTTGTCGCCTTGGACGTCTTCGCCAAGAATTGGTGGCCAATCAATAATAGACTTTGCTTTCGATTTCTCTATATTTGAGTGTACTCTTTCTCAATTCATTTGTCCAGTGTTTGAGCTGGGAATCTTGTAAGGTTTGGCTATGTGCGGATGCAGAGGCCAAATATTTTCCATTTTCAAAAAAAAAAAATCAGTCGTAGCAGAAAAGAATCCATTCATATATTGGATCTGGCGGTGTGGCCTAATGGCATTCTTGCTTTTCGAATCGACGACTATTACTGGGTATGGTGATGTGAATTTCTGCTCGGAGATAATGCTTTAGCTGCACTTTTTTCATTTATTGTGCAAGCTGTTTCTGGTATGCTATTTGTCCAGTGCATGTGCAGAACGTAGAAGTTTTTTTTTCTTTGTTTGGGAATCAATCTTCTTTTCTGAAGAGATGAATCACATAAACCCGAAGTTATTGTTCTGAAATTATCTTATTTCATGGTCATGTATCTTCCGTGTACGTACGTACGTACATACACGAACAATCGTTTAGGTATCCCTGCAATTTATTTGCAGCTAAACTAGAGGAATTTTTTTGTACGGATAATCCATTTTTTATTCGAAAATACATAAATATACCCGCGGGAAATTTTTTTACAAAAATAAGCTCCAGTCGCCTAATGGTTGGGCGACTGGAGTCTTTCGCCCAACCAAATCGCGACAGCTGGAGAGTCTACCAACGGTTGGGCGATTAATTGCAGTCGCCCCACCGTTGGGCGACTTTAATGCAGTCGCCGAACCGTTGGGCGACTTCATTCCAGTCGCCGAACGGTTGGGCGACTGCGGGTGGCTATAAAGCGGCGCTCGCTCGCGTCACCCGCACTGTTCCGTTCGGCCGTCGCAGCGCAGAAGAGAAGGGGGGAAGGAAGGAGAGGAAGAGAAGGAGAAGAGGAGGGGGAGAGAAAGAGAGGGAGAGGAGGAGAGAAGAGGAGAGGGAGTGCGCGATTTTCAGGTAATTTTTTGTTGTTATATTTTTTGTTAGTATAGATAATTAGTGTAGAAAATCAGTTTAGAAATATAGTTAAGAAAATTAGTTTAGAAATATAGTTTAGAAAATGTAGTGTAGAAAATTAGTTTAGAAATATAGTTTAGAAAATTAGTTTACAAAATGTAGTTTAGAAATATAGTTTAGAAAATTAGTTTACAAAATGTAGTTTAGAAATTTAGTTTACAAAATGTAGTTTAGAAATATAGTTTAGAAAATTAGTTTAGAAATTTAGTTTACAAAATGTAGTTTAGAAATATAGTTTAGAAAATTAGTTTAGAAAATGTAGTGTAGAAATATAGTTTAGAAAATTAATTTACAAAATTTAGTTTAGAAATTAAATTTAGAAATATAATTTTCAAATTTTGTTTAGAAAATTTAGTTTATAAATTTTGTATACCATTTAGAAATGTACATGTATAAAATTTAGTTTATAAATATAGTTTAGAAATTTAGTTTATAAATATAATTTAGAAAATTTAGATGTAGAAAATTTAATGTTGAAATTATTGTACAAATATTGCAGGTATGACTCGTGCTGGACGTGACTCGGAGTGGCGGTTCGCGCTGTTGGACGAGCACGTGGACCGTTCTCATCGCGCTTCCCGTCTAGTGCCGCCACCGGGGAGCACGGACGAGCCGCCTCAGCTGGGAGTGGTCCGGACACGCATACCTCGCGTGGCCTGGGGACTCGACCCTCGTTGGACTGCCAGGTTTGCACTACTCCAGCGTTTAGTGCGACCGTAAGTTCGTTCCGCATCGACCTTCACTTTGTTTGCGGTGCGGGATGCGGGCTACTCCTCTTGCCGGATGGTGCAGCCACGGACGAGGATGGGCGGCGGCGGGAGCGATCACGACGCTTTCCATTCGACCGTTCCCTGCTGACGGCTTTGGTGGATCGTTGGCGGCCCGAGACGCACACTTTCCACCTGGCCCGAGACGCGCGTCGGATGCACGAGGGGTGTAGACGTATCGTTAGCCTACTGTCCTGCACGAGGCTACCGGCGGTCTCCACGCCCACCGCTTGATCGCTCGTCCACTGCCACCCGACTAGCGTGGCACTACTCGTGCACCGACGTGGACACGTCCTCCACCGCCTCACCCGAGCGGCCGGGGTTCAGCTGGCGGGGCCTCCTACACCGGTTCACTTCACGCCCCTACGCAGGGGTGTACGCCTCCTCCATGGCGCCGGCTACGGTACGCAGAGGGTCTTATATCGTGTTTATCCGAAGACAACATGCAACGAACTAACGATATTAATATTGCGGTACTTACCAGCAGCAAGCGTCTCTCGTGCCGAGAGGATGTGGACCGCTTTTTCGCGAGTGGCACAGGCGATTCTCCGGCGAAGACGGAGGTTCTCTCTGGCAATGCCCTCCCGGTGCCGGAGAGTACACACCAGAGGTGCACTGGCTCCACCAGCGCGAGGTGGGATAGACACCCTCCGCTCGTTTTACTTTTCTGAGCGCCCTAACCCGTTGCACCGGAGGAGGGCCAAGCGAGGCCGTATGGGAGGACGCGGCGCGGTGACGTGGCACACCAGGTGACGAGTGAGGCGTCTTGCAGATGCTATATATGTTATGCATGTAATGAAAAACATGCGGCATGTTACTCACAGTTATATTATGAAGATTATTTAAATTTACATAGTCTATCATCTCTCTCCGCACATAAACTATCTCACTTAACAGTGTATGTATCGATCGTTCTCTACTCAATCTTTCATAAAAAAAAATTTAAAAACTTTTTACACACGTACAATATACAATGAACATAAACTTTTTTTTACAACTTTACCGTATTTTTTAACGGTTAAACGTTACAAAATTCACAAAATCTAAAACAATCACGGGGGGCTACATGCAGTCGCTTAACGGGATGGCGACTGCATTTAACTCGCCGAACGGAACAGCGACTTAATGCAGTCGCGCTACTGTACAACGAGATATATTGTGTCGCGATTTGGTTGGGCGAAAGGCTTCAGTCGCCCAACCATTAGTCGACTGGAGCCTATTTTTGTAAAAAAATTTCCTGCGGGTATATTTACGTATTTTCGAATAAAAAATGGATTATCCGTACAAAAAAAATCAGAGAGCTTGTTGCATATATACAGCTCAACCTTCAGGGAGATGCTGAAATACTGGAAGGAGTTTTCTGACTGGTGCGGCAAGTGTCTGGAGGAAAAATGGGTGAGGCAGGAGAAATACATCTAGGCCATGAGGCAATTAACTAAGACATGTTTGTATTGGTTTTTGTTCTATCTTCTGCTTAAAAAAGGCATAAATTAATATAAATATCTGGATTTTCGAAGCGAAATTTTCACCTCTCTCACTCTGAGAATAAGACGGGTGGTCACGAGCGTATCACGTATCTCACTTCTCTCACTCCCGTCTCGTGCATGTATATCTTTGTCATTTTTTCACTGTTCATCTTTTCTTTTAAAAGCCGTTTATTTTAGACAGAACTATTTATTTTCGGTCAATACGAACACCCCTAATTGACACACATATTTTGCAACCTAAAGCTCAGCATTTTCGAAATGAGAACTGTTGGATCAATTTAGTTTGAAGATTCTAGTTAGCTTTGGTTTACGCTAGCTGTTTGAGTTCTTTTTGTCAGGTTTGTCTCAGCGTCCAGCCACCGGCTGCTCCTTGATTTATGGTGATCAGTTGGGCTTAAAAGCTCATGACTTATGGCTGAAAACACTGTAATTAGCTGAAAAAAACACTGTAGCTGACAGAGCCTTATTTAGCATAATTAAATCTAAAAAATTTTAAAATATAAAAAATATGTTAGCCCAATATGTATAATACAAACGAATACGGGGAAAAAACCGGCAAAAAAGCTCAACAAAAAGCCAAAAGTTCAAAAAAAGACGAAATTTATGAATAGTAAAAAATAAGCCAGAAGCCAGAAGCTCAAGCCGAACCGATCAGGCCCTGCCGAGGCGTACCCGATCGTCAGCTTATCGATTAATTAGTTATCTGTCCGCTTGATTGCTCTTCCTTTCTAATTAACAAGGGATCTCTCAAGGAGTGCAGGATGATCATGCGGTAACTCAGAACATGTTACGTTGCATTATGAGCAGTACTTTTTCAGCATTTTGATCATTTGTATGAACCTAGCTAGCTATTGGTTACCTGCTGGCTTAGCCCGTAAGACCGAGTTTTTTCCCATTTATAGCTTGTGGTTTATGATTTATACTACAATAACTAGTTTTTAAATGATACATTTTTCAAGTTGAAGTCAACAGGAAGATTGTAGTAAAAAGTGAAGATTGTAGTAAAAATTGTATTGAATTCAGTTGTACCAGCCAAAAATCGTATGCGACTATTTTTTCTATGCGTGCTGCCTTTCACAAATATTCAGAATTCAAAATTTTAAAATAAATTACAGCTCAAAAGAACCCATCCAAATTAGTGTTCGTTTGTTGGGCTTAATTTCTACGGCCGCGCGTGTGCTTGCTTTTGGTTAGTTGTTAGTGTAACAACTAGTAAGTAGTACACCGTAATTAAGGGCATGTCCATGCCGGGAAGTCGAAGAAGAAGAAGGGGCTAGGAACTTTTTAGCCGCTCCAAACTCCAGTTCAAGCCATCGCAATGAGCAGAGCTATGCCAAGAAATCCTAGAGCCCACGTTGCACATGCCCTAGGCTCCCAATTTACCTCCTGACATGCATGAACAAATGATCTTAGGCTATATTCTTTTATACTATGGTTGATATTTTTTTGACCGCAATTGATAGTTTTTATTTACGTTTTTCGAGACGATAACGGATAGCACATACGATTTTATGCTTAGAAAGCCGTTTGAAGAATCCGCTTTAAAAAATTGCTTTGTTTGCTTCAATTTTGGGAGAAACTAAAAGTCCAAAGAACACAGGATCTTAAGCTGTCTATACCGTATGTGTAAAGGGTGGCAAGATATTTATAGCGGGAGAATATCACATGGGAACCACAAATTTACTGTAGACTTGGAAACCCCGAGATGGACCGTTGGATTTGAAATGTACTTACAAGATGAAGCACGATACAACCAACAACCCGCTCAGGACATTTCCCCCCCGCTTGATGGATGGAAAATTGCACATGCCTCACTCTTCCAGCCTCCTCCATCCTGCCCTCACCCCCCAAACGTGCTGCTCCAAATTTCAAACAGCAGTGGCTTCACAGGCCACGGCGGTTAGGGTGTTGGGCGGCGGTGGCGGTGGCGGTGGCGGCGCCGCCAAGGCCAGGGCCGAGTAGCGGCTGGCGTTCATGTTATTGGTGCTACGTTTTGGGATCAGATTGGGACTTGGGAGGGAGACGGCCTGAGCAGTGAGCAGGGGGTTCAGTGCAAAAGTGTAGGATGGAGCCAGGGAGTTAATTGCAAAGTGTCATGCATGATAGTGGGGCACGGGTTTCCAACGAATTTGTGGGTTCCAATTTTCTGAGCCAAAACTACTTTTGGTGCTGCTTCGTATCGTATTTACGAAAATAGTAGTATACCGAGCGTATTAACAAAAATATATTTCTGCTATCCAGGGGCTAGGCAGCAGCGCCTGCCGCCCCCTCACTAGATGGCAGGCAGCCTGCCGTGGGTAGGGGTGGAAACGAGCCGAGCCGGCTCGAGCCAAGCTCGGTCTGGCTCGGGTGAATAGTAGGCTCGGTTCGGCTCGTTTCCGAAACGAGCTACGCGAGAGGCTCGGCTCGGCTCGAAATGAGGCTCGAGCCGGCTCGCGAGCCCGAATGGCTCAAAGTCAGCAGAGAGCAGGTCCTTTACCGAACGAGTCAAAATGACTTGAAGTTAACCGAACAAGCCAAAATGGCTTGAACAAGCCAAAATGGCTTGAAGTTAACCAAACGAGCCAAAATGGCTCGAAGTTAACAGAGGCACAACAGAGCAGGCACATTCACAGACAGAGAGGAGCAGACACAACAGAGAGCATTTAGACAGACAGAGAGCATTAACAACAAGCACCGCTTGCCGTTGCACGCTCGCCCGCTACTGCCGAGGGGGAGGCCCCGACGTCGGCCGCCTTCGGCTTCTTCCCTCGAGCACGAGACTCCAAGCTCCGTTCGTGGCCCATGCGCGTCAGTTGGAGGAGGCCGCGGCGGATGGAAGGATGCCACCCTCGCGCGTGGGGACGATGGAGCTTGGGGAAGGACGGTAGCCGAGGACGGAGATCGGGCGCAGGGGGACGGACGGCGGCCATGCGCGGGTGGAAGGACGGCGATTGCTCGCGGGGGAAAGACGGCGGCCGCACGTGGGGAAGGACGACGGCGACGCTGGGAAAGACGGCGACGGCGGCGGCGTGGGAAGGACGGCGATCGGCCGATCGCCACGGCGGCCGCGCGAGCGACTGGGTTAGGGTTAGGTGGCCCGACCAAGTGACCGCACTCGCTTTCCAGATCGATCGATTGCACGGCACCACACTCGCTCGGATCGGGCCAGGCCAACTAGGCCGGCCGGCGATCGGGGACTGGGCGCTCCTACTCGTGGGCACCGCGACGAGCCAACGAGCGGCTCGAGCTCGGCTCGTTTTCCCGAGCTCTGATCGGGCTTGGCTCGCTTGAAACTCTCGAGCGAGCCGAGCCGGCTAGAGCTCGTTATGAGCGAGTCGGCTCGCGAGCTTCAAGCCAATTGTCCACCCCTAGCCGGGGGGGGGGTACGGCAGGCTTGCCTGCTGCCCAGTGTAGCACCGCGTGTCACCTCGTGGGTGCTGCCGTCTGGCCCCCGGACGGTAGAAACGATATTTTTGTCATATCTTCGGTATGCTACTATTTTTTGTAAATACAGTACGAAATAATGCTAAAAGTGGCTTTGATTCCCAAATTTCCATGTGATATTCTCTCGTATATACCAACCGTATCTACCTTGACGCGCGACTTGAGACTCCGGCTGGCCACTTGGGGTTGCGTCTGGCCGACGGAATTTCTCAGGAATGGGATTGTTCGCTGTAAAATTGCTATAAAATGTATGTGAGATTCCTCGGTTCCAGACCCTGATTCGTGACGCGACTGCAATTTACAGTATCTAGTTCCATCGAACGGTTCTCGGTTTCTCGCATATTAGACCCAACCTTACGGTATTTCCGCGCTTCCCTGTTTAAAATACGGTTCAAATGGTCGTAGAAAAATTTCCAAAATTTTTCGTTAGATACGTCATGGTATAAGCGAGCATCCTGCAAAAATTCTACTAAAAACATGCTTTCATCTTTTTTAAGCAGAATTTGTCCTTTGTATTTCTACATGTGTAGATGGAATTTAAATTTAAATTTTATCCAATGGTAGATAAATCTCGAGTCAATGCACCGTATTCGAAGGAAGGGAAGAAAGAAGGGAAGCACGGTATTTTATTCCTCTCCTCTCGGACACGCGGTGGATTGGCACATACTGAGCACTGCGCATCTTCTTATGCAAAACGCCCTCCACCACCACATCAGTCGGCACCCCTTCCTCCTCACCTGTGCATTCCGCAGCCCGCAGGCGAAGAGCTCGATCCCACTCGTCGATGTGCATCACACGCACGGTAACCTCTACTATTATATAAAGAGAAGTTGATAGTTTTACGGCGCATTCTCCTCTCCTCTCTTTACAGCCATCCGAATTAATTTGAATCATTCATCTCTCTCCTCCTCTCTCTCTAGATATAACCGCTCACCCCTCCATTTTTCCCATCTCCTCACGTATTATGACCACCCTTCTCTTCTTTCGCTTGCTCTCCAATATTTGATGTATGAAGTTAGTTTGGCGGTAAGTTCTGTCTCATTATTTTTATGACTCCATTACAACGTACGAGTTTCTAACTAGTTTACCAAGAATTAACAGCACAGGAATACATGCTACAGTGCCAGGTGGACCCTATCAGCCAGAAACAAGAATCGTTCAGTAGCATGGACAACCCTTGGCCTTAAGGATGGTACGGTTGCTGCGCCGCACCGGCAGCGAAGCTATGGGCGCCTCCAGGCCCGCCGTACAGCGCACCGCCTCGTCGCCCGGCCATACCACCAGGCCGCGCGTAGTACGGCGGCGCGGCCGCTCGTGGGCTCCCGTAGCCCGCACGAGCCGCGTAGCTGAAAGAGCGAGACACCGGGTTCTGGAAGGACGAGGCGGCGTAGCTTGAGCTTGAGCCCCTCGCCGACTTGGCGGCAGGGAAGGACTGACGGCCGGCCGCTCCCCGTGCTCGCTTGCTCTGGAATCTGTTCGGGCCGCCGAATGGCTTCTTCCTGTCCGCCTTCTCTTTCTCCATCCTTGCGACCTTCTTCTTCAAGCCGTCGATGTTAAATACCGACAGTAGCTGGCAGGCCTCGACGCACCTGATGACGGACTTGCAGGCGCTGCACTCCAGGTTGTGTGACTCTTCCTGGGAAAAAAGGGCTCTTCTTGAGGACGACCAATTACTAAGGAAGAACCGAAGAAAGGATAGAGAATGGCATGCTTAATTTACCCAAGAGCAAGTAACTAACATGAAGAAGAAACTTTATTAACTGGTATAAGAGACGCTATCAACTAACCATAAAAACAAAATTCGGTAAAAGCCCATCCAAAGGAGATACCAAGCAAATTCAGCAATAAAACAAAGATCTACATAGACTAGAATACTAGATGGAGCCAACCAATTTATGACTCTGAAAGATATTCAACAGCCCTTATAAACAGAGTTTTGGATAAACTATTAAAAACTGAGTGGCATAATTGGTTTTTCCGGAAAGTGGTACACACATATTGCTACCATGCTGAATCTGGTGACAAGCACAGATTTGACAGAAATACAAGTGGCTCAATAATAAAGGTTATATCACTAATATTACTTCCTTCATAAACAGATCTTTGCACAGGTATTCAGGCAGAAAAAGACCACTGAATAAATTGAATAATGTGGTAAACAATAAGAAGACAAATTTATTGGAATTTAAGTTGAATGGAGAGTCTTACAACAGCAGAACTGGAGCGTCTTCCACTTCTCAGCACAGCCTGAGCCTTCTCACTGGAGTCCCTTATATAAGACTTAAGGAGAGGTACAGGTGGAAATCGCTCAAGCAAACCAGCCTCGTGAGCAATGTATATAGCCTCTATTACATTTCCTGACTTTACCAATTCCTCAACAACATCTGCAAAGCAACACAAAAATAGTTGTGTCATATCTTCTTTTCTCCTCATTAAAAATTCTAGTCACTAGAGCCGGATACAATGACTAAAAAAATAATTAAATTATCTGCAGCTACAATCTCAACACAGAGCCTTCAAGAAAAGGTTAATATAATTTAAAGAAATTGCACAAATCCATTCATCATTATTTAACCCACATTAGGAAGAACATATTGGTTAGTAAACAAAACCTAGGACTATAACAAAAACAGCTTGCAACTTTGAAAACTGTGTTAAGTTTCATTCCATTTAAATGCAGAAAATTCATAAATAGCAGAAAACCTGTTGAATCACTGTTAGCTTCAAGTTGAATTGAAAGATACAAAACTTCAACCAGGTTTGAAACTAACAAGGGCCATTTTGAAACTCATTCTTTAACTTGTGATGGCTTTTAGTTCAAGCGTTAGCTCATGATGAATTCAGTACCTTAAATTTATTTGTTCTAAATACAAAGCATACCACCAAAAAGAAGCAATACCATCACTATCTCACAATACAACTCAAGGAAAATATCAATGTCACCATAAAGTAAATTTAACATGTTTCAAATGATTATTTAGATGCAGAAATCACACCACCAAAACAAGCATACAGTGTGAAAGAAATCAAAGCTTACGCTGCTGAGATGAAGGACAAATGCAGGTTCAGAAGGAAATCCTAAATCCACCAATTCTAAAGAATGTCACAATCCTCACATGCAATGTTACTCTAAATACATCTAAGTAAGCACAATTTTGCAACTACCCTACAGTCTCAAACCAATAAACTGAAGACCTGTTACTGAATTAGATCGACAAACATAACAAAATTAACAAACAAGGTCAATAGGTCATCACCTCCAAGGCTCTCCTCAAACTCGAGGGCACATGCAAACCTTGCAAGCTCCTTCCTCCTTCCGTTAGCAACAAACAGCTTCCTCAAGAATTCTCGATCGAACCTGTCCTTCAATCCGAATGCCGCCACCATCTGCAGGAATATCTGCACCTCGACCTGCCCCAGTGCACCCTTCTCCCCTCCCTCCCCTTTATCCCCCTCCTTCACCTCTCCTCCTCCCGCCGCCTTCTTCGCTTCCTCATCTTCCCTCTTCTCTGCTTCTTCTCCTGCCTTCTCCTCCCCGGCCATCTTCCCCTCTACCTCTTCTCCGTCCTTCTCCTCTGCTTCCTTCTCTACTTCCTCCGGGTCCTCCTCCGCCTCGTCCTCCGATGCAGGCACCAGCTCCTCCGGGTCCTCCTCCTCCTCCTCCTCCTCGTCTTCCTCCTCAGCTTCTGCATCTACATGCTCATCTTTCTTCTCTGTATCTGCTGCTGCATTTTCCACGCCGGCCGCTTCCGTCATATCCACCTCCTGGTTCCCGGACGTCAAGGTGTTCATCTTGATCCCAAACCGCTCTGTCCAGTCCTTGGCGACCGCGGCCGCCCTCTCAACCAACGTATCTCCTATCTCCGGCGGCTTCCGGCCATCGGAATCGAACAAAGAGCGTAGCAGCATGCCGAGAACCCAGCACTGGTCCTCACCGGCACCTTCGCCGGCTGCCAGGAAGTCGCTGAGCACGTCGAGGACGAGGCGGGGCGGGTCGACCGCGGCGGCGACGGCGGGGACAACCTCCTTCCGCACGGCGGTGAGCTCCCGGCGGCGCGCAGCCACGAAGCGCCAGAGCGCGGCGGCGTCCATGCGGCGGCATATCCACCGGAGCGTGCCGCGGACGTCGGCGGGGGGCGGCGCGGCGGACTCGGCCTCGGCCTCGGCGACGGCGGCGGAGAGCGCGGCGGAGGCCTCGGCGAGGCGCGCGGGGACGGCAGCCTCGCGGGCGTCCAGCGCCGCGAGGGATTCGGAGGTGGAGGCGTCGGCGGCGGCTAGGGCCTCGTCCAGGGAGGCGGAGCGGGAGGTGAGGTCCTGGTCGAGCTCGGCAAAGTGGGCGAGCGCGCGCGACCAGGCGTCGTGGCAGGCCGCGAGGAGCTGCTGCTGGGAGTCGAGGTGGTCGAGGAGGCGCCGGACCTCGCCGGCGGCGGCGGAGTCGTCGGTGGTGGCCATGGCGGCGAGGGCTGGCTCTGGTGGATTCGGGGCAGTTTAGATGTGTTGGTGTCTTCGTGACCGTGGAGACAGAGTTGGGCTTTTATTTGGATTTGTAATTGGGACCTAATGGGCTTACCAGCGCTAATCTTATTGGGTTGAATGGTAGTTACTTTTAGGTGTAGACATTGATATGGGCTCGTTGAGGTAGATATGGGCTTGGTTTCGGCTTCTTTATTGGGCTTACCAGATCTAATAGCTTATTTGTGCACTACCTCATTAGTCATGGTTTGTACGGCTGCTCTACCTGGAGTAATATGAGGCTCTATATTTCACATTTGGTCGATTCGTTTCAGAATACTTGGCACTGTTAGTAATAATATTTGAAACAAAACCGAAATTTGAAAAAGATCAAAATCTGCTTTTGAGCTCAATTTCCATTTTTGATTTGTTCTCCTAAATCCTCACCCTATTCTCCCACCAATCTCAACGCCCAGCTGCCTTAATCCTTGCCATTTCAGTTGGAATGGAGAGGAGACAAGCGCCTATGCTGTTCATGTCAGAAAATCTCCACCGCCACCTCATTCCGCCGTCGCTCACACCCTCTGCGTGACCTCCCACGCCAGCGCCTCTCCCGCCACCTTTACCCGGTTGGACGGTCACCCCAGACCCCGTGGCACGCCACGCCAGCCCGCCGCAGCGCTGTGCCCTAGCTTTTGCCGCCGCCCAGCCCAGCTTTACCGCCGCCCACCTCCTCTACGCGCGCCACCGCCACTCCGCGCCAATGGATGTCGCCACCTCCACCGCACGGACAAACCTTTCTTTACACCTCCCCTCTGCCGCCCTGACGCCCTGCACCGACCAGAGGCGTGGCACCGCCGCCGGTCGCCACGAGCCATCGCCACCATGAGGAATATCCGACGCCGAACCGCATAAGCTATGCTATATAACCGATCAAGCAGCTCTATCTGAAACCATCACCCTCCATAACCCGCCCGACGCCCCAAAGCCTCCCCCATCCACCTCCATTGTTGGTAATTCTGAAATCCCTAAAATTGAGCCCTAGCGCAATGTCCCAACTCCGGCCATCCATTCTCCAATTCATCTCGTCTATAGCATCACCGGTACCCTAGAAGCATGCCCCAACCGCCGCCCTAGCTCCCCACTCACGCATCTTCCCCGGCGCCGATAGCCCCTAATGGCCGCTATTCACCTCACCGTGGCTAGCCTTGTACGGCTCTTCCTAGTCCAAGCCAACCATTCCACATGCTAGCCCGAGCCTTAAGGATGCTCAAGCGCCAAAAACCCGGCCCTCAAAACCCTAGAAATCCACTTTGGCCGTTAAGATCCGTACCGAGCTCACCGGCTCGCCGCCGGCGAATGCCGCCTCCACCGGCCCGGCCACCGCCCAAAATGGGACCCCCTCACTACCCTGCACCCATACCTGGCCTTCGTTGCCGTCGCAAACCACCGGAGCGCCGTCGGTAGCCACCGCTTGCTTCCTCTGCTTCGGCTACACGGGCGCATGCGGGAGGTTGAAGACAACCGGATCCACCCGAGCTGGCTAAGCCAAGTCGACCGCACCGCCTCGCGCCTGATCCGTCCGACCGCACCACCCGACCCGAGCCGTTTCGTCTCGGTGGAGCCGGACCGAGCCAGCCGCACCGCACCGCCTGCGCCCGACCGAGTCAAGCCGATTTGATTGGGTCGAGTCAGCTCGCCCGTACCCGTTCGGCCGAGTCCGAACAGCTCGACCGAGCCGCTTTTACTCGGTTGAGTCCAGCCCACTCGCCCGCACCAGTTGCATCCGACCCGAGCCCAATAAACAGTATCGAGCCCAATGAACAGTACCCAACCCAAAAACCAAAAATCCATGTTTATACTCCCTAGATCCGTTTCGAGCCCGCCAACCCAAATCCAAAGCCCATTTCTCCATATGACCCTCCTATAAGCCCAAATCTCAATTTATTTGAATTTTATCGGATTTTATTTCTTTATTTTATTTCTTTATTCCTAGCTCATTTCTTCGGGCATGGAATTGATTTATTTTATTTGATTTACGCTAGCTTCCGGAGTCGAAGATTCACATGACCAGGGGAGAAGCTCAAGCCCAGATCCAGCCCACCGAGGAATTTGAACTTGTTGAAATCATAGACTCGCAAGCCAAGTCGCACATACCTCGACCATTTTGAACCTACCATGTCTCTATTTAACTATTTAACAGTATTTTTATTATGTTATTTTTAAGTCATTATTTTGTGTATAATTGCTGTTTAGAATGACATGACTTATTAGTTATGACCTACCACCCGAAAAAGCTCCGTTTACATTGATGACCATATTCATGTTGACAAACATAGTAGTATTAAATATAATAATGCTATAAACATGATAGTTTAGGAAATTCATTAAAATCTTTTAACTATTAAGAATCTTAGTATTTTTCTAGAGTTTTGAAAAGATGGATCTAGGGTAAGCGAGGACGTGGATCCGAAGACCTTATCCTAGGGTGGAGGCTTGGTTGAGGAATGGTGGCAGTACATGGTGTACTGAATATGGGTTTGTACGTGGATAATGCCTCGGAGAAAAATATAAGAACTAGACCCTTATGCTGAGTAAAGAACATAGTATCCGCCCAATCACAAGCGTTGATTTTGTCAAACCTAGTTTAATAACTGCTCAAGTTCAATTGAACCTCTGCAACTGGCGGGGGGAGTCCGATGGTGAGTTCGTATGAGAGGCGGTTAACCATACAACAGTAGGATTGCTATGAGTCGGATGAGATCCGTGGGGTCGTCCGAGCTTATGGGGAATTAGGACCTACTGGGTGGAGGCTATATAAAGAATTGAGCAGTGAACAACCTTGTTCTTTTAACTCTGTCGCGGGAGTTGAGAGATCTTGTGGGTAAAGCAGGGCAACTCTGCAGAGTCATAAATGATTGTATTCGAATACGCGTGCTTCCGGTAAATGAAGCTGTGTTTATTGGGTGATTCCAGCAGCAAGGCATAAGTAGGATTGAGAATAGTTTGATAATGTTGGATATTAATCACGCTTGAAAACCCCTTTACTTAATGGAGTTGCTTTTCAAGTTTTCTTAAATAAAACTGCATTTACACAAATAATGAACATGTTATCCCTTCACTTGTTATACCATGCATGTAGTTAATGTTAAGCTCTGTGTGACTTGCTGAGTACGGTAGTTGTACTCATACTTGCTTAAAAACATAAACAGAAACTGCTAACTTTGAGGAGCCAGACGAAGACGAAGAAGTGGTGTTCTATGAAATGGAAGAAGCTTGGGATTAGGGTCGTTCTCCACTCAAGCATGCCTATGGTGTTTCCTTTTGTGTAATATATCTGAAGGCCGTCGGCCCTACTGTGAAACTTGGCTTTAAGCCTTCTTATTGTAATAAAGTCGACTTTTGTATTTGAGCTTGCGTTGGCAATATTATTCACTCGAATGATGTAACTCGCAACTGAACAATCCTGGGCGGTTGCGAGGGATTCATAACGCTCCCACAAATAGGGGTGTTACAATATTCTTCCAAATATTTAGTTTGGTTATAACATTTTCGAGATCGTGAAAAGTTAAAGTAACAAGTATTCTGAAACGGATGGCTACTATGTTTTTTTTGTCTTATTGGGCCTTCTTATTTTAAAAATAATTATAATTGGGCCTTCGTGCCCCTCTTGCCCGCGATGCATGAAATTGAACGATTAAAATTCCTAACAAAATTCCCTTTAAAATAATTCCTCTCAATCCTCCGTTCCGAACAATCCCTTTTGGATCCGCCCACTAGCGCTGACCATTTGCTCACGTGTGAACGTAACAGAGTAAAGTGGGCTATTTGCACGTCAAGTCAACCTATCGCGACTAGCAAGCACATGACGGCAACGTATCTAGTGCACTCAACTATTCTGATATACTTATACACTCAGTTCATGTCAGCTGTCTGATCTCCATCCAATGTTCCATATCAATGTGCATCACTTTTCACAAAAACCCGTCATCACTCGTGTTGGATTTGCAAATTGTCCACCGAGCTATCCCCTTCGCCCCTCCTCTCTCTAGACTCACCGCCCACTTCCGCCTCCCCCGATCCACCCCTCCTCCCCGTGATCCACCGCCGACCGCCCCCGCCCTTCCGCCCCCTGAGCCGCCGCCCACCCCTCCTTCCCCTGATCTGCTGCCGGCTGTCCTCCCCCGAGCTACCGCCTGCCTGCGCCCCGTCCCCTCCTGGTTTCGATCACGTTGGTTGACCACGTTGATTCGACCATGTTGGTCGATCACGTTGGTTCGACCACATTGTTCGACACATGGGGGCACAGGCGGTCGGCGGTGGCTCGAGGGAGGAGGGGCGGGGCGGGCGATGGGTCTGGAGAGAGGAGGGCAATTTGCGAATCCAACACAAGTGGCGGACGGGTTTTTGCGAAAAGTGACACATGTTGATATGAGACGTCGGGTAGAGATTGGATGGCTGGCATGAGCTGAGTGCACTGGATATGTTACCGCACATGACCTAGCCGCCATCGTAGCGTCATCTCGCGTTTGTTCTCAAGCCTCCTCCATGAGCTGTGCCTCAACCGAAAAAAACAGCTAGTTGCGAGAGATGGTTGGCTACATGCACTGCACATACCTCCTTGTCAGCTTGAGGACTTGGGATGCCATGAACCCTAGCTCCATCGCGGGACCAATTCTATTTTGCATGTCAGTTTGGACCTGGTAAACGAGCTGAACTCACCAAAAACTATTCAGATCAGAACAAGATATTAGGTTGTTCTTTTTGGGTGGTGACTTATAGCTTATAGCTTAAAATTTTGAATTTTGGATGTTCGTGAGGGAGAGTACGGAAAGAGAGGTACCCGTATGCGATTTTGGTCGATATAGTTGAAGTAGTACAGTGTCTACTATAATCGACTTGTAGACCTCACATTGAAAAGACACTTCGATTGAAAGCTAGTTGTTGTAACATAAGCTAGAAGCTAAAAAGAACGGGGCTTATTTGCTATAATTTATTAGTTTAATGAATAGTGGTTGCTTAGAGAAGTTAAAAATTAAAAACCGCTGAAAAGACAAAAAGAACATAGCCATTATTCAATCCTTCTGTTTGAATAGAAAAATTTGTTATCTTAATTTGAAAGTTTGAAATTGAATCATATGTACTTTCTGAACAATGTAGATTAACTAAAGGGCCTTTCCTTTTCGGTTTCAGTTTTTGATTTTTCTACAGTAACTAGTTTTCACACGGAGTGTTTTTTTAAGATGGAGTCTACAAACTGATTGTAGCAGACACTGTAGCGACTTTATCTATATCGGCCAAAACCGCAGGGGAGTTTCTTTTACTCCATATTCTCTCTCACATCTTCTCTATCAGCCGTTACTATTCATCAGACGAAGCCAAAAGTTATGGGCCGTAGCCCAAAAAAAAAGGCTCAAAATCTGCTACCTAGCTCTGAAAACCCATATGACCAGTAGCTTAAGAAGCTGTAAGTGGTAAATTGCTGGGATTAAAAAAATGGACACATATGTGAACACAAAACATGAACAGAGTACAGGAGGATGATTCAGTTTACTAGTCAAAGCAGGATGCTTTTTTTTTTTTTTGGTCAGGAAAAAGTTTTGGTCTCTGAAGATTAGAATATAGTCAAATAAGGTGGACAGGCAGCTGCCGAATGATTGTGATTTGTGAATGAACGTGTAGGCCACCAGCCCACAATCTAGCGAGCAAGTTTTTGAGGTATCCAAAGAAGCAGACGATTCATTGATCAGCACAACCTTTTCACATGATCACATGAGAGGAGATCATACATACATAAGCCGTGCTCACCGTTGCAACTTGCAACCTCAAGACCGTTTCTTAATGCGACTCGCATCTCCTCGCTGGCCGAGATTCTCTCACCTCCATTAACTGGAGCTCCATTGCAGTGCAGGATAAGCTCGCAGCTGCTAGCTCAATTATCTGACTGGATCAGACCAATGGCTTGCGTGAAAGTACACCTCTTACGCAAGATGAGCAGCTTAGTTATATGATTCGCGGAAAATTGCGCAAATCTTAAAGCAATTGTATTATATGTGTTTTTACTACTTTTCACCAGTGGCAAACCTTCAGGGGAAACAACTAAAATTTACATGGTCTTAAACTTATTTTAGAGTAGGCTAGTTTATCATTATGGCGTCCCTAGCTACTCGAATAAAAGGGAAAAAAAAAGGAAAAGAGATGGAAATGGCAAGGATACCTCGATCGAAAGGGTATCGTGGGTGGCACCATGCTGATGCACGCAATCAGCATTCGACAGGACCCCCTCCATGTGACAGTCTGAACACCAACTAAACTAATCACCCTCCTCAAATCAATTCCTTGACACAAAGATGCATCAATCCATATCTTTCTTTCTAATCACCGGTCACATGCACACCAGTGCTCCAGTAGCAACTACTATGCATCATGGCAAGCTAATGATGTGGTGCTTCACTCTAGTGCCCCACAAAAGTACGTGTCTCTTTTTTTAGCTTTCAAAAATTGTTTTTTTTACCTTTTTAGGTAACTATTTTATAAGCAGAGTGGTTTTTTAAGACGGAGTATCCAACATAATTGCAGTACACACTATAGAGACTTTATTTATATCGGCTAAAACCACATATAAATTTCTGTTACTCCATACTCTCTCACAAACAGCTTGAAAACCATAAGCCGTATTAAAAGCCATAGCCGAAGCAAAAAAGAACTGTAGTTTTTTTGTTTAGCTTGGTCAATTTGAGATATTTTATTTCAAGAAAAAGTGACATATATACATGGCATCTCAATGCAGTAGTACACTTACATGTTAATTTAAGAATTAACCGATATTTTTTTTTCTCATTGCGAGACTCGTAGTCGTAGACTGTAACTGGACTGATATGTGAATAATGGGTCTGTTCTTTTTGACTAAAACTTATGGTTTTTAGCTGTGTTTTGTGGCTTTTGAACTATTCGTGTGAGAGATTATAGAGTAACAGAAACTCACGTGTGATTTTTGCCGATATAAATAAAGTTGGTACAGTATGTACTACAATTAACTAATAGACCCTATCTTAGAAAACCCTATCTTCCTAATAGAAGTAAGGTCATCAATTTTATTTACTTTTATTTGTATATTCACATATTTATTTGCTTTTTCATCACAATCACTCAGATAGATTACAAAGACCCGACAGAGCAGTAGTTCGAGCCCAATCAAGACCACCAAGGCTAGAAACTTGTGAGCAAGGCAAGCCAATACTTTGATCATGTTGTGCCTACTATTTGAGTGCAAATTATGTTAATTTAAATTACCAAATTGCATGCTTTAATTTATTATGTAAATTTATATTCACATTAAGGTTCTAGTTACTTACCTATTGTTAATTGCACTACTAAATCCCACTCCTTGGCAATTGAACAATGATATTTGTCACCATAAAATTAATAGTAAATATACTATCTATAAGTTTGCATTGAAGAATCATATTTAGTCTTGCTTAGATACATGGGGTATTAATTTGCCATGACATCATTTCGAATCTGAAAATTTGGTTTTGGGTAGCCATTGTATAGAAATAGCTAGTATGTGGAACTAAAATATTTTACGTTCCCAAAAACTCTAAAACTTACTTTATATCTAGGTGGATGGTAAGAAATATTAGTGCGGTTGGAGTACGAGAATGTGGTTTGTAGTAAAACTGTCTAGATAACTTTAACAATTGAATTTTGTGATGACCTCCTATGTAAAACAAGTGTAGCCATAAATCTATAATGGGTACAACTGTCTAATTAATTTGCATCAACCCAGTATGGGTTACGCCATCCGGTTGAACACAAGTTGAGAGCTAGATGTAACCCTTCGTGCGATGCAAGAAGGGGCTCATGGAGCAGGTGGATGTAACCCCACAGTGATGGAAACCTTAGCAGATGTAGCCTCGTTGGGGAAATACATTGTAAAAGGCTTGTGGTGATCTTCTTGATCTGCGTGTCTAAGAAAATATGTGAAGTATAATAAATTGGTTATCCCTTGTGGATAAAGTATGCAACCTCTACAAAGTGAAAATAATTCAAACAGTCGTATCTACGACCATGGGTGGGCATGGGAACTTATTCGAGTCAGTGTCTATTTTACAAAAGAAACTTTGTAAGTGGGATGAAAAACACAATGGGTGAATGTAACTTTGAGTTGATTTCCTTTGAGTGAAAGGAACCCAATGATTATAATAGGTAGATGGAACCCTAGTGACAAAACTAGCATATAGTGGATGGAACATGAACTACTATTACTGCATATTTTTATAATCTTTAGAAAATATGGTTTAGTTACAAATACCAAGTCTTAGGAATTTTTACTTGATGTAAAATTTAACTATGGCATTTCGTAAATAAAAGAACCCGTGCCTTCATTGGTTAAACCTTGCATGCACACACACACACACTGTATTCTGTGTGTTGGCTCGCGGAGCACGGTTGTTTATGCTCACCCTCACTCGCCAAATTAACTCATAACTGTGGATCATGACCACTACATCTACTAAACCGCCTTAGGACTAGATAGAGAAGAAGATAGTGGAGATTATGACACTCTTTAGTAGTCTAGTCCTTACTTTAGAAAGACATATTTTGATGACGATTATGTGCACATATATTATCCAAAGTCTTTGAGAGTAGTACGACATACTTTACCCCCAATTGGTTGCCTGTGGTGAGGTGTGGCCTCACCTTTTGCTTTTTGCTTCTGCTTCTGCTTTTTGTAATGTAGTATTTGGCCTGATCGGTCCGATATGGGGTATTTAAACTAATATGTAATATCTATGAATGGCATGGTTTAGTTAATTTAGCAATATATCTATGAACACTATTTACTGATCTAAGAAATAGTACGATGAAATTCGGGTCCGACATTGTACTCGGCAATCGAAGCTTTCCTTTCTTCATGCATAAGAATTTCCCATGTTAATCACATACGTGACCCTTCCATCTTCAATTCTTGATCCTGAGCAAGGATAGAAATAGTCCTTGCATGCATACCCATTGATGTTGGACAAGGCCTTGCCGAGCATGCTGATTCTAATCCTTGTTGCATGTACGCATGTACGTGAACAGGAGTCCTCCATGCGGACGCTCGATCGCAGGAAGCTTCGCATAATCCTTGTCAGCTTCAGTCGTAAACCATGTCTTTAACTGACCCGTATATCGATCGTCTGATTTTTTTATTGATCTTATCTTAGAGTCCCATTTGTCACCCCTTAATTGTCAAATTTGAGTTGCAACAGGTTGTGAGCTATCCCTTTCAAAGAAAGAACAATTGGTTAAGCAGCAATAATAGTGTGATGCTAACCTCATCTTTCATGCGTAGGACACTTCAATTTTTCAACGAGATGAAATTTGCCTTGTCAGATTTTTGGTTCCCTTTCCAATTTACATTGCGATTTCTGCGAAAATAATAGCCTACCACTTTGATTGAAGGAAAAGGTATGTGGATTTTCTGAAGATGGTCAGATATCTCGCTATCTCCCTTTATGAAATTCTTGCTGTGGTCAAATTTGCAAGCGTCAGGTGGATTCGAAAAGGGAAACGACGAGCACTCCAATCAACTTCACATGCAAACACACATCGCCAAATCTCCAAGAAACATGTTTGACCAAGCTAGGCTATTACACCAAGTTCAAGTTGGATTAAATAATCATACACACACTTTGAATTTGATGATCTTATCCCAAAAATAAAATCCCGAAAAAGACACTAAAGTGGAAGCTACTTTCTGGTAATCTTCATAACAAACTAATCTTTTTACGGTTTTCTCAACAAACTATTTCGCGTGTTTAGCAATTCTGGAGTTGTAAAATCTTATCATAATTTGTACTGTACTGCTGGCACACTTTAAAGCTTACCTAAAAGTATGTCTGATTTTAATTAGCTGGTATATAAGATTTGGCAAAAATAATAAAGATTTGATCCACATGCTGATCATAGAAAGGAAAGCTACCATGTACAGATGAGAACACATTTGTTTTCACAGTTTACGACTCCAAAATTGAGAGAAGAAGAGGATGGAATGGAAGAGCCGCCGTTTGTTGGATTGACTCTACACGGCGACCCTCTGCAGCACCCTGGAGGGGACGGCGAAGCGCGCGGAGAAGGAGCGCGAGAGGTTCTCCGGCTCCACCCACGCCGCGCCGTCGTCGAAGTTCTGCGCGTAGCTGTAGGCGTCGTACGGCTCCCGCACCGCCGCCCTAGACGGCGCCGGCACGCAGCCGGTGGTGCAGAGCAGTATCCTCTTCTTCTCCCCCATGATCCGCCGCCACAGCCCCCTGAGCCTCGTGCCGCACCCGCGCCCAGCCGCCGAAGGCCGCGCTTGGCCGGCGTACCGGTCGACCTTGTCGTAGGCGGCGGCGTCGGCGTCGGCGTAGAAGATGTAGTCGTCGTCGTCGTCGTCGCCTGTGAGGTGGAAGCCGCCGCGGACGTAGCCGCGGGACATGGAGGGGGCGCAGGAGCAGGAGGCCTGCCGCTGGAAGCGCGGGCTGTAGCCGCCGTCCATGGCGAGAAGTGGTGGGTGGGAGGAGAGAATCAAGAAACGGGAGGAGAGGTGGGGGGCAATGGGAGGAATGGTGTCGCCCGTCGTGGTCTCGTATATGTAGAGGGGAGACGGAGGTGGCCGGTGGCGGCGGTGGGTGGTTTTGTGGGACAGGATAGGGAAAAACTTCTTTTTTAGAAAAGCAAAAGGATTGTGTTTTATGTCTGACTACTTTTTTTTTTTTGGTGCTGTGAGGATGTGAGTATTATTATGTTAAAAAGTACTTGAATTTCCAACCATCCGATTCGGATCCAATGAATGACAACTATTCCTCCTCAAGCCATATATAGCTACCACCTCTTCCCACCCACGGATCCCTATATGGACCCAACCACCATCCACCCTAGCCTCGACCCACCACCATCGCTCCACACCCTGCCGCCAGTGCTCCCTTCTCCCTAGACGCCCACTCGTGCCACCCTCTTCCTCATCTCTAGCGAGTTGTCGTCGTGCCGCATCTTCCTTGTCTTTGGCCCCCACCCCTACCCCTCCCTCTGCCATGCCGCTGTCGTCTCTAGTGCCGCCATGGCCTACCCGTAGTTGCTACTAGTGACAAGGGTGCCACCTGTCGCCGCACACCCCGCCCAACCTAAGTCCTCATCTGAGCATCGTTCCGCCCATCGGCCCCCACCCAACGCCCTTCTCGTGCCCACGGTCGGTGGCGCCATCACTATCCATCGCCCGTCTACCAGTCCACCTCCCTCTCTCTAAATCCGGGGTTCTGGTGAGCTCAAACCCTAACTCGCTGGAGCGGCCGTTAGAGAGCCACTGCTGTCACCGAAGACAAAGCCAAAGCGTGAATCTCAAGGCAAATCGGCGGGTTGGAAATTCTAGTACTCCCAAGGTGAGAAAATACCTGAGTACTCCTTAGCGATTAGCAATTTTTTGTGATATTTTTTGTTTGAGTTAAGAATTAAGGAGGGCCTTTTCTTCGATGCTAATGCTTACATGGACCCAACAAGATACAACTACCAAATTATTCTCGGTGTCTTAGGTGAAGCGTTTGGTTGCTTTTCGTAGTCTTCCAGATAATACAGCTGGCGAACCAATCTCACTGTCTAAATGAAGTGTTTCTTTACTTATATCTATATTGAAGTATTTCTTTACTTGCCATAATCTATAAGATATAATTGTCCCTTCGGAGACATCCGATAATCTACGAGATATAGCTTTGATACAGCTAGAGAACACTGTTCTCACTATCTCTAATTAAAATGCTTCTTTGCGCAAGAACTTTTTCCACTTTGAGACTTTATGCTATGTTTTGCAAGGATTATTGTAAATCCGATTATGAAGGGATCCATTTCAATTTTCTTTTTTTCGGGAGTGCGCAGAAGGACTACGCACCATTGCATTAATAGAAGAAAAACATCACTGAAGTGTTGAGAGTACAGAAACGAGCACAGAACCAGAGAAAAGAAGAAACTACCAAAAAAAGAGGAAGAAGAAAGAAGAAAGAAGAAGAGAGAAGAAAGAAGAGAGTTGAAACTTAAGCAGTAGCTTCTTCAACCGGGGAAAAGATACAACATACGAGCTGCTTTGAGCTACAGCAAGGAGAAACTGACTAGAACTAAGCTAGATGTTCAGCAAGATAGTCCATGGTAGCAACTCAAAAGCAACTCGAAACCTGGTCGCCTCCAGCAACTAGCTCTTCAAGGAGCAAGAAGATCATTCTATCTGTCTTGAGAGGGTTGGAAGTACGTCAACCCCTGCCTAATGCCAACAGATTATCTCCTGCTTTAATTTGGTCAAGAGAGCTTGATCGTCGACTTTGTTTGTTTGAAGACCTGGCCATTGTGTTCACACCAGATCGTCCAGAGGAAGCGGATGACAAGTGAGTCAAAGTTTTTTCTTTGAGCCTAGGACACCTGATTGCGCATTGATGTCCACCAATCTAGCAATCTATTCTGCCCAACTGTTGGTGGTCGAGGACCGCTGAAGAGACATGAGAATTTTGCCCAGACTTAGTGAACCCAAGGGCAAAGGATGAGGATATGATCAATTGACTCTAGGCTCAATTCACAAAGCGGACAAAGAGTATGTGATGACATGCCATGTCTGGTTAGGTGATCTGCAGTCCAACAACGGTCTTGAATGGCCAGCCAAGCAAAGAGCTTATATTTTAGAGGAGCCTTGCATTTTCAAATCAACTTGTGGGCTGCAAAATGGATCCCACCGAGGAAGAGAGCATTGTATGTGGATTTGGTGGAATACCCTTTGGAAAGGTTAAATTTCCAGATGGTCTGATCTTCGGTGTGAGGTTGGGTAGGAACTACGGCGATTTTGTACCAAAGGGTGAGGAATTCGGCCATCGCTGAACTGTCATGGCTTCTGAATTCCCCGAGTCCAAGAATTAAGTAAACGACCCTGTGTGACCGTGGTGGTTCTCTTGGTATTTGAATTTACTAGTTTGCATATGGAGGGCACTATGTCGTTTGCCAATTGCCCTCCAATCCAATTGTCGAGCCAGAAAAGAGTTCGGTTGCCGTTGCGATTTGAGGCCCTGTTCTTTTTCAACTTTTGGCTTTTCTACAGTAACTAGCTTTTAAACAAAGTATTTTTTTCAAGATAGGATCTACTAATTAATTGTAGTACATACTATACCGACTTTATTTATATTAGCAAAAACCGTATGTGAGTTTCTGTTACTCTGTAATATCTCGTATGAACAGCCTAAAAGCTATAAGCTGCAGCTAAAAGCCATAAGTCTCAACCAAAAAGAACAGGCATGAATCTCTGTCATGGCTTTGAGCATTGTGTTGATGGTCGGGTCATGAAGCTTGTAGGTTTTCCCATTCTCTCGCTTGGTCTGTTGTTTTTTTTTTGCCCCTACAACCATCGCAGGCGTAATGCATGACCTATTGCCTTGAGGTCTAAAATTCCTAGCCCACCAAGTGGTTAGGGTCTGCACACTGAGTTCCATGGCACAAAGTAGTGTCCTCCTTTGATGGCTTCCGATCCCTTCCAAAGAAAGGTTCGTCGTCTTTTGTCGATCGTTTTAATTGCCCAAGAAGGGAGGTCGAGAGAAAGTAAGTGGTTAGATGTGGGCCATGGAAAGGATTTGTTTGACAACGACGAGACGACCACCCGATGATAAGAGACTTCCTTTCTATGTGGGTGACTTCTTGATGAATCGATCTATTAGAGGTTGGATCTGCGCTTTAGTTAGTCTGGATAAGGATAGAGGTTCAATTTTCAGGATCAAGATTTCTTTACGAGGTAGGCGCAGTAGGGTACTTGGGTTGGTCATGGCTTGGTATGAAGTGACGAGCCTTACTTGCTTTATTTCTTCTTCGTATACCAGTCTTCCTACTCTGGATGCTTTGTAGAAAATTCTAACCTCCAAAAAAGAACTTCTATTGCAGCGGAGAAGAAAAATGTATACTACATCTTTGTACACACACAAAAATAATGCTTATCGTTATAGCCATTTATAAACAAACAGTATCCATGATAAACTTATCTGGGCTATTTCAATCATGAGATGGAGAGTTTTAAAAAGATGAGTGCTGATTTGGGTCCACGCCCATATGTTGGAGGTTGACATGCTGAAGACCCCACGAAGTGGAGACGGCACCAACTGTTAGGTGCAATCAAATCTGATTCAGCCGCTGTTTATTTGGTATCCTATTTCATAGTTTTTCTTGTATTTAAAATCAGACATGATAATAATAGATACAAATACGAATGCGGATGATATTAGCTGCAAATGCATATCAAACTAAATTCATGTGTTCGAAAAGAGGCACACGATTGAATCTGAGTGTGATCTAGCAAGAGTCAAATCGGTAAGTCTTGTTTGAAATACCGCCTATTAGCATTCCACTATATTTTGTCTTTTTTTCTAAACAGCGTAAAGTACATTTTGGCGCGTGCTTAGGTTCAACTGGCGCTTTGTCTTGATGTTCATCATCATTGCCCATTGAGCATTTCATTACTTTGGGATCAAGAGATTATTGCGACCTCCTATCCTACCAAAAGTACTACTTTTGATCATTGATCGGGCCTCATCATTCAACATACGCGTCCTTTGTTTTATATGGTGGCAGTTCTTCTCTGTTGCATGTATCTTCAGTCACTTGATTGGGAATGGGATTCCATATCTCCAAGCTTATCTTTCTCTTCTTGCCAAGTGACAACTGGTGTAGCATAATAAGCCTTCAGTTAGGCCTACCGTTTGGCAGTTTTGGCTAAGCTACTCAATCCTCATAGGCTTGGGGCTATCATACATGAATCCATACTCTATATGCCATTAATCAGTTGCATCAACTACATGCTTGGTATTTTTTTATACGAAACGAAATCGATACATGCGTATAATATACTGACATGTCTACTGATTTACGAAGGACAACTTAGAAGTTGAGACGGCAGTTACATGTTTCTCTCAGTTTAGTTCGATCCGCGATTCTGTTAATATACAGAAAACTGTGCAGACGATCAATTCCATCAAGGTATGCCCATTCAATTTGTGATGGTGCTTGATTTAGGACATATTTGATTCATGATCAGAAGTTGTCTAGCCATAAGTTAGGCGTGTCACAGTTTTTAGGTAGCTGTTTGGTTCACTGACGTAACTGTGGCATGCCACACTTTCTTAGCACCCGGCCTCACATGTCATAGACTCAGTTTCTTGCCAAACTTTGTCACAAATGTGGCTTCGATTTTGTTAGCCACACTTTCTGTAGCAGCCATATATTGTCTAAGGTTAGGCATGACAAAGTTAGACATCAACCAAATAGACCCTTATATCGAAATACCCTTTTCCAGGGGAGTTTGATGAAGAACCATGGCATGTGTGATGGGCGGCACAGCGACAGTTACGCACAAGAAAATATATTAATTTTGTTCAGAACGCCAAATTTGACTATTGATGCATGCATCGCATGCAGTGCAGATCTCCAGGCAAGCTGCTATGAACCTCTCTTTCTGCCTGCATATTCAATAAGGAAAGGATCAGATGGTCAAACAAAGCAAGCCGGATCTTTCAAACTTCTTTGACTTGAAATTTCTAGCAGCTTAATTCACGGATTCACGAATCACAACACACACACACAGAGGAGGGGAAAAGAAGAAGCAAAGTGGCCGAGTTCATGTGTCCGTTCAGACTTCTTTGTCAGAAGAATTCCTTCTCTCAAACGGGCCAGGCTAAACTGCTGAGCCTGAGCTGGTTAGCTGAAGCTTTCAGTTTCTTTTCTGTTAGTTTCTCCCCAAAAAAGAATATGCAACGCCCAACAGTACTCATAAATGTCCAACTAGAACAGCTCTGATATTATTGATGAGATCAAGGCATTCAATTGGGATTGCGACATTTGCACAAGTGTTACAAGTAAACACACATCGCACAAGTGTACAAATGAACACATACACACAAGCCGAACAACGTCGGGCCGAAGGGGTGGCATTAGCCCATTCTGGTGCATACATAAAATAAGTGCGCTAGCCAAGTCAGGTTTACCTAACAAGATTAAATGATAGAAAAATATTTCTCCACAGAAAATGACAACACATATGACAAAAAATATGTGTGTGATTTGATTTCTGACCTCTGCAAATCGTGATAGTTCAAAGTTGCCAAGAACAAATGTGTGACACTTGAGAAGAATATATGCCTACAATTTGCAGTAAGATACCAGCCAAGCAGATTATTGACAATTCAGAATACAGAGTTCTCGCAAGTAGCAATTAGTAAAAGGTTTACATAACTAAGATGGGCAATTAACTAATTATCTACAAAAGCGGCTTCGGCGAGCCCAAAATAATTAGTTCTCTGAGTGAAGCAGGAAACCCAGTGAATGTTTCTGCTTAGGTCCTCATCTTTACAGGATCTTTAACATCAGTTCTTCCATATGATGTAACCCTAGGAACATAACGCTAGTTCTTCCACAAAAAATTCTGAGATTTAGGAAACAGAGAAGTTCTGGAATGCATCCAAGCTGTTTGCAAGTAAACCGCTTAGCTCTAGACTGTCGGTTCCACTCAAAAGTCTAGAGCAAGATGCTCCAAGCTCCGGCTCGACAGTGGATTCAGGCTGAAAGCGAGCAGGAGACGATATATAAGAAACCTATCAGCAATTGGAAGAGCAAACAAAACTTAGCACCTTAAAGATGATTGTTGGAGGCCCTAATTGGTACCATTGAGATGTCTGGCTTCGCATTATGATCATTGCCCAAGACTGATATTGGAGGGCTTGGTTTCTCTTTCCTACCTTCAGTAGAGCATTGCTGCAGGAACAAAAGCTGATAAGCAACGCATAGCCGCATAATGTCTTAGGCAAGACAAAACATTACAAGAGCAAGTGCGTAACTGCTACCTGGTCATCATCTGTACCAGATTCAGGAATTGCGCCCAGGATAGACGAGGTAATAGCACCACTGTTGCCAGGAGCTGAACTGGATGACCTGCTTGATGTTTGATTCTGGAAAGGAAAGGCATGACAAGTTTCTTCGGCTTCCCAAAGGGATCGATTTGACACCTTCGGCTGGTTGCTTGCTTGCTGGCAAGCAATCAAAGAAGCAATAGCAGCATCAAATGAATCGCAAGTAACAGGGATCTGCTGAATCGAGGTATTTTGTGAAGGCAGCTGCTTGCTTTCTTGAGAACTTGCAGCTTCAGATAACAATGCTCCAAAACTCATGTTAGATACGCAGTCAATCCATGAAAGTGGTGTCACTTTGCTCTGATTATCCTATTTTTAAAGCATGCAAAGCGGATTATGTCTGAGGTACAAAATATCATTAATTTTGCAAGAAACACATGACATTCGATGCTCACCACAGCCTGCACTGTATCACACTCAACGGATGGTGCGGCAAATTTGCTTGGGAACTCGCTCAAATCAACCATCTGTTTCTGTTCACTGAAAACAAGATTTGAGGGCTTGTCACCAATAGTCTTGTCTGCAGAGTGCACTGATGCCAAAGATGCTCCGTTGCTTGGTTGCCCGAAATTAGGTCCAAACCAACCATACCTTACGAAACAAGAAGAAATAATATTTAGCTGTCAATTTCTGTAATAAACATGGGCATATTGTACATACATGCATGGATGCAAAATTGCAAATAGAGGTAACTAGTTCTGGGTAAGAGATTGAACCTTAAGCGAAATGTTGAAGGGCTGCCAACAGCAACATACACATCGGCAGCCTTGCAAGTATCATTAATAGTCCATTTTTCACTGCCAACTATGCTATCCACTCTAGCATCATAAGGAAAGAGCATGAGCTCGCCTTTTGCACACTGAGAATTGCCCCATTTTGTGTTCAGATGCTGCACAACTGAGGATATCTTCTTTCGAGAAGCCAAAGTCAATTCTAGATAAGGATTGTGTTTTTCCTGTTACATTAAACAGAGCAATAAGCCATGCAAACAAGAGAGGATACATCAAAGAAGATTGTATATATTACTTATATGAAACTCTTGCAAAAACTGAGCTACTCACCTGCTGCAGAACCTTTTGAATCACCTCATCTATTGGGAAAAGTTGAAGCTTGATCTTTCCAGAATGATTTGGTGGTCGAGCAGATAAGTTCTTAGAATCGCTGAATGTTGTTTCCATGAAGCTACAGCTCTTCAATGAAATCTGACCTTCAGTATACGATTGGCCAGGTGAGAAACCAGGTCCTCTTCTGCATTTTGCTCCAACATTGCCTGAAAAGCAATACCTTGTTTCAGGTTAATGTTACTCATAAGCATATGGTCAATCACCTCATGGCCATGTGATTGTTTCAGTTCAATTGTAGCTACCAACGAGCACTTATTTTCCTACATCAACTGTTGAAGTGTTGATATTGTTTGACTTGAAGCTCAGCAGGTATGCAATATAGTATAGGCAACTAGGAATAGATAACAGCACATCACCTGATGATTTGTTTGTGTACTTGCCAGGTTTCAGTCTTTGCATCTTATTACAACCAAGTTTGGTCTTTGCTCCTGCATCAGTTGGTATACAGCGCTGCTGAGGAGCTTTCATGGCTATCTAATATTCAGCAGCAGTAGCTATCTGGTTCAATATTGATCTTCTCCTGAGAAACTTTAATCCTTTTCCTGCAGGTAACAAATTGTGCAATTGGTTAGCAGAATCTACTTGTAGTTTCTAAAATTACTTCTTTTCCCATTTGAGAAAGGGACTGCACCTCTGCTCTCAGAAGTTTGTCGCTAAGAATGATGCACAGATTGGCTTAACTTAGAATACAAATGATAGAAAGTAAGTCCCGTTTTATCTGATATAACAAAAATTCGGACCATTGCATTTGATCATGAATATAATGGATGAGGACAAAATTTGAAATTAAAAGTGAGAAGACCTACTGATTTATATCAAACAAAACTATTTTTTTTCTAACACAAGGACTATATCAGTAAACTCCCGTTTTAATAACAAAAATTTGAGCTCACCATTCAATTCAAGTTCAGAACTTCATTGGCGATAAACTAAGCAACTAATCCCTAATTATGATTGCCACCAACCTCAGTGTTAATTTGCATATATGCTGGAAAGGATTGCAGTTGTGGTTTAAGGCAAACATAGTCTAGAACAAATAAAACCATGAATGCAAAAGCTGATCCCCTCCGGGAATCAAAGCAGGAATTGACGAGCCATACTCTAAACCCAATCCACGAATTCCACTGAACCAACATTTCAGAACCTCCAAACCACACCAATCAAAGTAGGTCCCGCACCGCATGAACCTCTAGACACCTACACTCACAGTGGTGGACCCAAAAATGGAGCAAAGATGGTGCTAACTTATGACATACTAGAAGTCTCACTAAATTGCAATGGAACTATATCATAGCAAAAGTACACAACAAAACACTCCCCTAGCATCATCCCTAATACCTCTAACTATCCAATTGGCTTCAGAAGCCTCAGATCAGCAACAATATCATCCATATTAAGCTCAATGTGTGGTCTTTTTTGCTCAACACCGCTACCTTGAGTTGCTAAATTTTCCTTACAGGCATCTTTTGTGTTAGAAATAATCTTGACTTAGAGTTCAAGACGTAGTAGAGTCCGTCTCCGTGTGTAATTCAAGTTGAAGTTATGTCCAACTTAAAGTCCGAATACGTATGCTAATAGAAGAGTATTAGCCTATATATTAAAGAGGCTTGTAACCGATTTTGTAAGAAGAAAAAAGAAAAGAAAAAGGGCGAGCAAGTAAGGGAATTGAGAAATTCAGAAATTCTCCTGTATTCTCTCTGTTTATTTGCAATATGTATGTTTTCTCCTGGATCAAAGTTTAATAAGTGGTATCAGAGCTTAGGCAAGAAGCAAGTAGCTGAAAAAAATCGTGTCAACAATTTCTATTTCGCCGCGCAACACTCTGGCTCCCAATAGAAAAAAAAGCATCAAGTGCAGTCAGTTGCATCTGGAGAGAGAGCAAAGAGGCATCGCGTCACACAAGGAAAAGTGCAACAAGGCAGAAGAGAAAGCGCCTTTGTGCAGAAAAGAGGGGACAAGTCAAGAAAGAAAAGAAGACAGAGAGAGAGAGAGATCGCGTTGCTTAAGAAAAAAAGATTGCAGCACGTAGCGCAGGACAAAAGGAAACAAGGCAGGCTGCAGTCTTAATTGCTAACGTTTGTGTGCAGTGCCCGAGGAAAAACACGATCGTGAGAGGAAAATTTTCTTGCATGTGTTAGTTCCTCCTTCCATGCGTGTGAGAAACAGCAAGTCAAAAGCAGCAGGTCACCGTGCTCATGCAGCGCGTGAGAAATAATCTTGACTTAGAGTTCAAAACGTAGTAGAATTTATCTCTATGTGTAACTTAAGTTGAAGTTATGTCCAACTTAAAGTCCGAATAAGTATGCTAGTAAAAGAGTATTAGCCTATATATTAAGGAGGTTTGTAGCTAGTATTATAAGAAAAAAAGAAAAGCAAAGAAAAAAAAGAGCAAGTAAGTGAATAGAGAAATTCAAAAATTTCCTGTATTCTCTCTATTGATTTGCGATACGTGTGTTTTTCCCTAGATTAAAGTTTAACATTTTGAATAATATCTCTCCATCTAATTCTAGCCAAAAGGAACCGAGTGGGAGGTGTGGATGTACACCGTCACCACCCAGGTTCAAGTTCTCTTCGACTTGAATTTGGGTGCCTATTCTCTTCTTATTTAAAAAAAACCTAGTTCATCCGAGGTATATAAAAGATCTAAGTCTAACCGAAATCCTAGCAATATGCAATTATAATTAGTTATTTAACGAGTTGCATTTCATCTTCCAAAGATTAGGTATTGAAATTTGGGAGTGGGAGCAATATACAAACCTAGGGAGCGTGGGTTCTTTTTCTTTTCTTTTTGAGGACGGCGCGTGGGATCCTTGTCTCGGCTACTCGGCCTGTCAGGTCTCCTGGAGGCACTGGCGCCCGGCGGCGGGACCCGGGAGGGAGAGAGATGACGGCGCACGAGACGGCGAAGCCCTAGCTCCTGCGACGCGACCCCCCGGCGAGGCGTCGGGCTCCGGAGAGGAGACGGAGGCGAGCGCGGGAGCGACGGCCGCGGAAAGCCACCCGTCCCCGGAGGCTCAGGTCCCGGAAGGCTCGAGAAGCTTCGTGGAGAGGGCGCGGGGCGCGGCGAGGGAGGAGGGAAGCGCGGGGAAGGGAGGGAGCGAGAGGAGGAGGCGAGACGGCGAAATTTTTTTGGGGGAAATTTTGAACACTGGTGGCTTCGCTCGCTTGCCGCCTCCACTCCTCGAATGGAGCTTCCAGCTTCCTGTTCTCTCCCTATTCTCTTCATTTGTCATTACTTAATTGGCTCTCAAGTAAATTAATGAGATAATTAATTAATATAGGTGATTAATTAGATTGGTAATTAATTAAATGGCTCTGATCAATTCGGCTTAAGTTTCTGGATTCCGACTTATTTTTCACTATTCACAAATTTCGTCTTTTTCTGAATTTTTGTCTTTTTTGTGCTTTTTTATGGTTCTTTTTCCCGTATTTATTTGTATTATACGTAATAGGCTAACATATATTTTTTATAATTTTTAATTTTTTAAATTTAATTATGCTAAATAAGTCTCTGTCAGTTACAGTGTTTTTTCAGCCAGCTACAGTACTTTCAGTCATAAGCCACCAAAAAAGCCCAACTGATCACCACCACAAAATATTAGTGTGAATAATTAGTATAGATTAATTAAAATAAAATGGTAAGTATAAATCAATTGGAATTAATATATTAATTAATTTATACTTACTATTTATTCCAATTGATCTATACTAATTATTCACACTAATATTTTATACTAATTAATTACTAGCCTAATTAATCACTTACATTAATTAATTACCTCACTAATTCACTTGAGAGCCAATTGAGTGATGGCATGTGGAGGGAATAGGAAAGGAACCACATAAGAGGGAACAGGGAAGCTCCATTCCCACTCCTCGCGCTTAGTTAACCCCCCTGAATTTTTCCGTGGTGTATTAGAATACGGTACGGGGTATTTATACTTGTAGAGACGTGTTGGACTAGGACTCTCTGGAATATGAATCAAAACCAGTTTTGGCACTGTTTCGCACCGTGTTTACAAAATTGGCAATATGCAAGACGTATTGACAAAAATATCATTTTTACCACGCGGGCCGGGCGACAGTGCACACGTGGCGGTGTTGCCCGGCGGCAGGGCAGCCTGTCACCTAGTCTGCAGGTGGCAGGTAATTAGGCCAGCTAATTAGCCGGTCTAATTACTTGCCTAATTTTTGTTCAAAAATTTAAATATATCAAATAAGCTAAAAAATTATGACATTTTTTGTGGAGCTTTTTGGGGCATCATGGTATGTTTTGTAATTATTTTGAGGCCATTTTCTATCTCTAAAAATTCTTGGAACGACGCATAATTAATCAGACGATTAAGCAGTTATGCATCGCTCTAAAAATTTTTAGAGATAGCAAATGATCGCGAATAATTACGAAATTTTTTGTGGAGCTTCCTGATATAGTGTGCTATGTTGTATAATTTGTATGTAATTTTTTACACCATTTTACTACCTCTAAAAATTATTTAATTAGACCTATAATTAAATAGATGATTAAGTACTAATGGCCAGGCCTAATCACCTGTCGCCTAGTCACTGGGCGGTAGGCCTGGCTAATTAGGCTGGCTAGCCGGCCTAATTACCTGCCGCTTGAGGGGCTGGCGACAGGCCTGCTTGCCGCTTGTTGCTCGGTGGTTGGGCGACAGGCGTCTGCCGCCGGCGACGATGCCACGCGTTGCGTCGTGGGCGTTGCCGCCCACTCCTGTTTCTATAAATACATGCCAAACAGTGTTAAAAATGGTTTTGATTCATGAAATACGTCGTGTATGGGCTTTTAGAAGTATTGGTTTGGTTTGTAGGCTCGGTCCATACAGCCCACTATACAACTAAGAGTCTTAAGACCACATCCGCTTCATCTTCCCGTGGCGCACCAAAACCCGGTCCACGGCGTCCGTGTAGACCAACACCATATTACGACACCATCGCGACACCAGCACACAGCACGCTTCCTCCTCACCTTCGCTTTCGCCTCCGGTCCGCTCAGGGGGAAGCTTCTAGAGGCTTCCAGTTCAGATGGCGGCGCACGCGGCTAAGAAGCGGAGACCGGAGGACGAGGCGGAGGAGGAGATGCACCTGGCTTTCCGGAGCGCCGCCAACGCGCTCTCGCAGGTGTACACGCAGGCCGTGGCCCACCAGAAGGCCTCCTTCCTCGCCGGCGAGCGCCGCTCCGTGGTCCGTCGACCCCCGCCCCCTCCTCCACCTGTCCCTCCGATCGGTGGGCGCGTCGCGTGAAAGCCCCGATCTTGGCCCGGGTTCTTGTGCCCGGTTGGTGTCGTATCACGGGGAATTAGAGGATGATGCGATTTTCGCCTCGAGTTCTTTGTAGTTGCTGGTGGGTTAGGATGGGAAATTTTTCTGTTTTTACTGAATTTTAGTCGAGAATTCTGAGTTGGGTGGTGGGATTTGGGGACTTCTGGGGTGAAACATGCCACCTGTTGGTGGAACTTCATTGTATAGCGAGAATACAAGATTAACCAAAAAAATGCACGGCTAGCTACTTTGCAAAGATGGCGTTCTAGTGCAACACAATTGGAGCTGAAGCCGATGGGGGTCGTGGAGAGTGTAGAGCTCCAACAAATTACGAGTGTATTGCCATCGCCAAAGTTCTCCAGTGATCTCTATGCGATGAAGAGGCGCTTTGATTGGCGTTGTCAAATTGCACTATGTTTCTTTGGATGTTGTGTGATGTTTTGGGGGAAATGTGGTGACATTTTTGCTTTTGAAGTGGATTGTGTACACTGATTGGCTTGAAGTAGTAAAGGGTTTGCGGTGTTTTGCATATGCAACTTGGATTGAAATAGTAAAGGACAAGAATCGATCTAGTGTTCTGTGTAGTCACTCAGGGTTTGTTTGTTATGTAAGTTGTAGGTGTAAATTGTTGGAAGTCATTAATTTGTGTTCTTGATTGTAGCCACACATACTGTTAGCTAATAATTTGCTTCAATTGATCCCATCCTGTTTTTGGAGTTTTGGCAGGAGTGTGTCTATCGATGGATATCCAGTCAGCATGAAGAAGCTTCGGAGGTGTCTGTTGCTGATGTACTTGCTTTCTTGCAGGTTATATGAACAACATGTCTCAACCATTTTTTCTGAATGCATTTAAACCCTATTTGACATATTATGCCAATGCCTTGTGTCCTATGCGAAGACTAAGGGCTTGCATCTATCTGTTAACTCAAGAGAATTAGTATCTCTTGGTACAATTGTTCAATTTATAGCATGATGCTAGGAACATACGGAGTAATAGTTGAACATGAAAGAACTGGAATATGTGGATCATGTGAGACATTGCTAACCAATAATATAATCTGCAACTCAGTAGAGGGAATGTAATTGCATAACAGGCATAATCTTTCAATAACATGTAATAGTGGTTCTAGCACATCTTCTGCAATATGGCATGCTTGTTTTGATTATGCCTATTGCCTAGCTAAGTTCCACAAATGCTAGGAGAGTAAACTATGAAACCATTGTAATAGTTGAATGTTGGTTCAATGGTGGTTAATCTTGAGAGTAAGATATCCAGACATCACAAATCGATGATTTGTCTTGTGAAGTGCTTAAGCTGCTGTTATCAAAACCGCATCACCTTGAGAATTCATTCAAAAGATGTATTGTTTCCTTTCTTTTCTTGTGGCTGTTGCTATTGTTATGTCAGTATCTGTATGTGGCCCAAGTCCTTGATGCTTCTCTTCTGTACACAGAATGAGATTGAGAAGAGAGCAGAGGACATGCCAGGGTCTTCGCAGCATCCAAGTCCACAGCCAGCATATAATTTTCCTGCTGCAAATGTCCAAAGTAATTCCTTCTCATTTGGAAATGTAGCGCCTGCACTTCACTCCCGGATGGGCCAAACTGACCAAATAAGAAGTGCGGGCATCTCAAATGCTCTCCCCAACCCTTTACGGCATAATTTCCACTCAAACCATTTGGTTCAGTGTTCAGGATATGGCCCCTTCTACTCGCTGCCAAATGGAAATGGTGCTCGGAACAACCATTCTCCCGGAAACCAGGACTTCATGCATTGCAATTCGTATGAGCCCTCCATGGATATGAATCATGATGCTCCTTAAAGTTGGGAACCATATGAAAAGTAGTAACTTGTTTATCATGAGCCCTCCATGGATATGAATCATGTGCTTCCCCTCTAGGACTTGCTTGCCTTCAACTGCGCGTCTCAGTGCGAAGCCCCTGCAATGTGGACATTCTCTCCGCTCTTCAGGCATCATGTACATGACAGCCAGAAACTCTGCTTCGGGTATCATATGCTGATTGCAGACTGAGATTACCTGCCGTCCCTATTGTTGATTGCAAGACTGGAAGCTGCAGACTGTTTCGGCATAATTGTGCCTGCATTATCAGTTCTTTTCTTTTGCTTACCAAACGCAAAACCATGCTATGTTAACAAAGATCAATGGGGTGGTGGTGGTGCTAGTTAATGATTTTACTGCTATGTTCTATGAATCTACGTATATATCTGTAAAAGCTGCTGCATTGGTGCATAGAGCAAGAGCGCATTGTTTCACAGTTTTTCTGCGGTTCCGTTTTTGGTGTTTGAATGTTTTATATTTCCCAGTTGAATGTTTGGAAATTCCTAGCATGTAGGGAACGCACGTGCGTGTGTTCGTGTGGGTGGTTTGAGTAGGGGGCGTGCGACCGTCTTGTACTCTAAAAAAATGTTTTCTATTTCATTAATGTTCCGGGAAGCCTTCTGTCCTTTTTGTTAAGCAGGCATATAAATGTTACAAGTTCCAGCATATTTTTGCGAATATGTGGCAACTAGAGTGAGCTCACTTAGAAAATCCACTAGTTGAAATGGAACGAACTACCTCTCGTTTCAATGATTGGTCATTTGATCTCTCTTCTTTATTCACATTTTCTTCAACCTTGTAGAATCAATCGCTAATATCAAGGAAGTGGATTTTGTGCTCCGGCCGAGACAAGAAATCAGGAAGAGGCTTCCCGACAAAAAAACCTCTGGTCTTTACCAGTGCTGCACAGTGCACATGACTTGTCGTTACCGAATGTACTATGAGCAAGAAAAACAGCCGCCCGGGCGGTATCTGCTCTCAGTAACGTGCGGGCTCAGCCGGGGCCTGAGAAGATAGGAGTGTGCTGCCGGTCGTCGTTTACACCGGTCTGCTTCTTCAGTTACCATATTGAAACATCTCTAGTTACAGGCATACAAGTTACAACACAAGCAGTTCCATACGCTTGAACATCTAACGTCAGATTACAATCAAAAATCACATCATGGGAGCTAGCCCCGTATGCTAGGGAACATCAGCTAATATCAGTATTAAATCACATCATGGGTGACACCGTGACAGGCAGGTCATCCTTGACGACTAGCATCCTACTCACCGACCCTGCAGCGGCTGCTTGCACTGACCGTCAAGTGCCGCCGATGTCAGCTTCGGAGATGGCCTTGTCAGCAAGGAAGGGGCAGCCGAGTTCCTTCGCCGCAGCACTGAGCAAGGCAAGCGTAAGCCCGGTGGCACGGCGGCTGCTGGCTTCCCACTCTATGCATCTCTCGACATCGGCTTGCCAGTTGATGATGCTTGCCGCCAGGCATCGGTAGGTTGGGCTTTTGATGCCATTCCGATGTTCCCCTTGAATGATCTTACTGGAGTTTGTTGGTCCATTGTTCAAGATGTCGCGAAGGACGGACATGCTGAGCGCACGCACATGGGCGCTAGGATGAGAGAGGCAGCGGATGGTAGTTGATAGACGGCACTGCATATCATAATCAGTTAGCATGCTGGATGATGACTATGTTTCTGGTGAACAGGAGTGAGATTAGAGAAGAGGATATGCCTTCAGCAGATTAGAGAGGCCGTCAGCAACTGCTACACCTGAATCTCCCCATTCGACGATGAGATGAACTGCTCTAGCGGTTACTTCCAGAAGCTGCCCATATTCAATCACAGGATGAATGTCGGTCAGCAAACATTGATACTAAGTAAGCTTGTAAAGCAAGGAAATTAACAGATGCTGCTTTAATGACGAAAGTAGAAGAGATAATCGTTTTATGGTATTCTATGAAGAAAACTTTGAGAATGAAGGAGATGTTACCTCTAATTGCGGCAACGTACAAGCTTCACCGTCAACAAGCATTCCATCAGTGGCACGAAGTAGAAGGTCTGAAGCACTAGCAAGAATTACCAATGCTTCTGGGCTATCATGGTTCCTCATAAGCTCAGCTATCAGCTTCACTATTCGCTGGTTGACTCTCCACATCTTTTGACCCTGCTCATCATCTCGAGCAATCCAGGGCTGCAAGTCCTTTTCGGCCTGCAAAAGATACAGTAGTCCAGAAATATGACTTAGGAAATGGGTGTAGGCAATGAAGTCTTGAAGAAAAGAAAAGAAAAGCCAAAATCTAAACCAAATTAAATAAACGAACAAATGTGCAAATATAACAATATCTTGACCTGCAGAACAATAGCGGTTGAAGCCTTGGCTGGTGAGGCTGAAACAACATCACAAAGCGCATCAACAACCTACACATAACAAAATTGTCATCTATAAAGTTTATAAGAATGCTAACAACAAAAGAATGTCTTCGCTTCGCAGCATTCCTTTGTTATGCCTATAAGCAAGCATAACCGTACCTTTCGCCAACCTTGATGAGCTGACGTACTTTCTGCACACATCTGCATTTCAGGAGATGCAATAAGCTTCTGCCAGAGCAAGGAGACTACAGAGAAGCATAGTTCCTGTTTCTCTGACAGTACAGGACCTAGGAAAGTTTGAGAACCTCGGTAACCCCCATTCCGATCCATGGTAAGGAAGTTTGCCAAATCAGATGCTTCTACCTGCAAACTAGCAAAAGCTTTCCCGGATGTACTTGCAACGTCACCATTTAGTAGAGCCTCTTCTGCACATTTCAAGAGTGGTCTTGAAAAACCATTTTTCTTATGTGAGGTTGAAGTATTCTTCTTTTCCACGTTGCCACCATCCGATGAGCTGATGTTGTTTTCCTCAATTTGTTGTTGATCATCTTTCTTTACTGGTGTAAGGGTCAGATGAGCTTCTAGAGGCTCAGCTTTGTTCACAATGGAGGACACTGTTTTACCATGAAGGTCAATCAAATGGTAAAGGGATGATGCCCTAGTAGAAATCTCAGCATCCCACTTGCATTGCTTCAGTGCAGATAGTGCGTTTAGGCATGGCCTAGACCGACGAAACAACTCAGAAACATGAGCAGCAACCATAGCAGCTGCAACTATCTCATTTGAACTATAGCTCCACGAAGTACCAACTGATGATGGCTTCAAGGAGAAAAGAGCTTCCAAGATGCCAAGTATTCTACGAGTATGAAGAATTGCTGAGCTAATGCTATTGTGTAGCTCATTACTGATCCCATTGGTTTTTCCAGGTATGATAATCTTTATGGAATCTTTTAAATTTGAATTTGTTCCGTTCTTGGAAATTAAAGGGAACAGCTGAAGCTCCCAAGATAAGGCACAAACAGCAGCTAGAACATATGAGTCAAATGTAGCAACAGGTCCTTGTTTCTTCTTCGATCTGTTTCTTCCATTGGTTAATCTTGAGTCCTCAGTGACCTCCTCAGAAGATTGGTTATCACTACCAGTTGGTCTTTTGCTGCCCCCTGGCAAAGCTTGATGACTAACGCAAACAGTTAGTACCACAAATAGCAACCGGGAGGCAAGGTTCATTGAGGCACAGGATTCAACAAAGAGTGAATGTATCATTGTGCGGAGTTCAGCAACAGCAAGGTTCTTAGATTGACTTCTTGGTTTTCTGGATTGTTCAGAGGTTTCGGAAGGAAAAGTTCTTCTGAGTATAGCTTCAACTGTTGCCACAAATATTCTCATAAGGCATGCTTCTGATGGACTTCCACGAGGTAGATACTCAAATACTTTCAACAGTGGCAAGTATAGGCTCCATGACAAAGTAGGTGGCTGGAGAGGAGCGGCTACAACTATTTCAGGCAAATCAACTGCTGATGAACTCAGAGGTAGCAAACCATAGGCAGCTTCCCAGATGGTACATATTCTCCACTCAACATCGGGACCATGAGCGCACAGCAAGGAAGCAATGCCTTGTGCGGTGGCATCAATAGTAGCTTCAGATGCAGGAACTTCCAGCTTTGGGTAGTTGAAGATGCAGGCAAGTAAAATAGCCATGCAAACAAAAGGCAGCAACAAGTCAACGGAAAGCTAAAACATGGAGTCCCACGTGGAAGGGTGCATATGTTATAAAGACAGTTTAGTTTCCAACTTTGTTATGTAGCAATATCAATATTAGCTTATTTGAGGATAATCTATGGTAGTGTATATGTAATATTTTGGCAGTCATAGGACATGCTATAGCCTAGAGCACAAAATAAGTGATTAAAGAATTGATAGAAACATGCCATAGCAGCAAGTGTACTAAAAATGATCAAATGTTACGATTTTCTATTCAAACAATATGGAAGTTAAATATAAGCATTATCTTTATCTGTCTGTTGCAATGTTTCAGCTAAACTAATGTGGTAACATAATTTGGCAACAATGCTGAATAAGCATATCATAAGGTGCCCTGAACTTAACTCGATGTCACAGGCTAGAATATGTAGGCTTGAGAAAAGGGTTACTGTGCATTCACTAGACAACCTTCACCTATCATCTTAGTACAATATCTTGAGAAAACTGATAAAAGGAAATGGGTACTCAAAATGCAAAATAGGTAGATGCAGAAAATATTGCATACCTGCCTTTTGTATGATGATACATAGCCACCCAGTGGTTCATGCTGCACTTCGACTCCTTCAGCATGTCTTAGTGGAGGAAAAAGCAACGTTGGTTGGGAGAGTATTCGGAAAAGCAAAGCAGCAGCCGTATCAGCAGCAATACCAGCTCTCATTGACATTGCAGTTCCAATTGCACGCAAGAAATGAAGATGCATCCAACTCTTTGGAAGCTAAAAATAAAGTTTCACAATTAAAAAAGATTCAAACTCAAAACATGCTTGTATGACAATTTTGCATAATGAGGCATCTTGATTGGTAGCACTGAAACGACAGCCTGAGTGAAGTATGTTATACCCGCATGCCAGTAGCATAATCTTCAGCTGCTCTAAGGAGTTCAACAAGCTGTACTGCTGCATCAAGTGCATCTGGGGCCCATGATGGTGGTGCTTCAAGAAGACCAAAGAGCAACCTCTGCGTAGCACTTGGAGTAGCAATTGCATAGTATCTGACAGGAGAATAACACGTTAATAATCATTTGGAAAGTAAATTTTGTATAATAATGGATAGGAGATACCTATGAAACAAGCGGGCATATGGTTCAAGAGGAGGCAGCCCTGCCACCAAATGCTCATCCAAGGGTGTTGTCGGTGGAGGTAGCAGAAGAGCAGGAACAGCTGCCGCAGTTAAATTTGCTGTCTCGTAACGAGCTACTTCCTCATCACAGACGCTTAATATAACTCCAGCTCCATTGGCAACAGCCCATCTGGGGGTGGATGGCATAAGTTGTGGGTGCTTCCCAGATCCTCGGCTGCAAGCTAAAATCACCCAGGCATGTGTTATCGAACTTTTGTGCTCATGATAAGCATTAGCATCAGTTGTAAGAAAAAAGTGTCTCACACTCCCACTATAGGAATATCTGCATGATCTTCTAAGCTTGCAAAGCTCATGTGCACTGTGCTCTAAGATGGCAGCAAGAAACTGAACGTGAATTTCTAAGTAATTTCCTAACAGATCATTTTTTTATTCTTAGAATCAGGTAAATGTGTGCTCTTGGAAAGAAGAATAAGGCAAACGTAATGTGAATCCAAAACCTCAAGTTCTTAATGCGCATATGGTAAAACGATTAATATTATTAATTAGGAGATGACTAGGGTACAAACACTTCACAGAAGACCCCACAATTTTTTTTTAAAAAATATCTTCCATTACTTCAACCACCCTCTCCCTTAGAGTAGTAGAAGGCAGGAAAATTCAAAGTTGAACAATTATTTGTAAGTAGCATAAAAAAGAGTAAATTTCTCAAAAGTCAAAACTACACAAACTCTGTTAAAACTATCACAGAACAACACTTTTTAGGAAACATTTCAAAGAACCACAAGTTTTATCGCATAACGTTGCATAAAACCACACTCCTGTTAAGACGGACGGCTTCAACACGTGGGCCCACTTTCCAGTGAAATATTGAAGGATCGAATCCCGTTGTGACTTGGATGGGTCGACATGTGACCTGGCTGGTCCGTGACTGAGGTGGCCACACATGGCCACGTTGTGTCAAGTGCTTGACACGCCAGCTAAAAAGACCCTTCCATCATGAATTTGCTGCTTAACCTCACACTAATCCATGCGTAACCACAAGTCAAACCCACTGGGTGGCCCAATATGCCACACAAGTTGCCAACGAGACTAATGGGTCGACCCTAAAATGTGTCACTGAGTGGGCTCCACATGTCAGACCCATCCGTCCGGACAGGAATGTGGTTTTCTGCAACGTTTAAGCGATAAAATGTGTGGTTCTTTGAAATGTTTGCCAAAAAGTGTGGTTTTATGACAGTTTTGACAGAGTTGGTGTGGTTTTGAGAAATTTACTCAAATAAACAATTGTGCCATAGTCATTCTGTTCCGATTAAGTGATTTTCATTTATACATCATACTGCAAAATGAATGGGTGGACACTTGAAGTGGATAAGATTGCAGGGTGGGCCATATCCTTCATCGATCCATGTTATCACTGTTAGAAATCCAAGTATACCTTTATAGGCACCGCAAAAAGTAGTTTGTTCAACCAAATTGCTTACATTACTGTATATGGCCAAGCAAGTAATTGCCAAATGCTAGTAAACCAATACTAAATGTTACTGTATCTGGCCAAGCAAGTAAGTGCCAACTATATACTTTATCTGTCCAGTACTACCATTTCCTTTCGGGATTTGAGAAGAAAACTGTTCTACTATAGATTATTAGAGTCCAAAATATCCAGTAACATAGACATGGTGTCTCAACAGGAAAAAGGAAACATTTAATGTTACTGTAATTCTGCAATTTTAGGACAGAAAATTTGGTAGCTGATTTTACCAACCAGTTGTTGGAGGCTTCAATTCTCCACCAGCTGCATATTTTCCCATGACTCCACCACACCTAATACGTTTGAAATGAAAGAGAGAGTAATTGAATGCATTAGTTACAATAGAAGAGTATTCTAGCAAACTGTTGAACTTGGTTTTCAACAATAAATGTATATATTCCAACAAGCTGAAAAGCAGTGCAATATAATATTCATGGACAGCAGGCTATATACATTCCCATTAGCATACTGCATCACAATAAGCATGTGTTTCCAAAGTATGTATCTCTTTTCCCCCCCTTTGCAGTGGCATGCTTGCATTGAGAGAATCAGAGACACGTTTGCAGTTTGGTCTAGATTATGAGTTCCGTCCCTTAAACTTGTGTCATCCTAGTTGTCTGTTTATTGTTTCTGCTCTATTTTCCCTCACATAATTCTACTCTTTTCCATGTTTTCTCATTCAATTTAATATTACTCTCCTTCTTATTAATATAACCATAAAATCAAGGTTACATTTCTTAAGAAAAAAAGGAAGAAAAAGAAGATTTCGGTCAACAAAAGAATCAAATATGAATATTATTACTCACCATCTAAAATAGTCGCTTCTAATGCCCAAAGGTGCGGCCAGTAATATGTCTGTGATCCAAGGAGATAATGGCCTCAATGGCTTCCGGTCAGGTTCATTTCCTGGAGAATCATTAGGTTTCTTCCCTATGGAATCACTTGATGTAGCCTGATGAGAGGCGCTGCTGCATTCTGCTTCACTATGTTGGCGCTCAACTTTAAAGATTGGCCTATTGTAGTGGGTTAGAACTCTAAGAATTTCTCCACAGGCCAAGGCCCATTGCTCCGAGTACTCTTTCTGCAGTCAAAAATACATTTTATGAGCAATAGTATTTCGACGAGCATTAAGCAGGAGAATTGAAAATAATATTGAAATAAACAGCAGTGGCTGAATCTTGTCAGCACAGCGCAGCTAAAATTAACCAGCACAGCAGGGGCTCACCTCAGAAGTTTGGCTAAATAAAGAGATGAAGGAGCTGAATGGGGAACCATGCCTATCATAACACAGTGTCCCATCTATGATACATGAAAGAATCGGATGTACAACTGCATGACCATGCTCGGGATGATGAAGAACAAAAGTTGCTGGACAATGTAAAAAGAAGTATGTCAAATTCTTTCCTCGCCTGTAGTGTAACATGTAGCAATCAGAAGTTCATATTACCTAATACTTCATCTACCAAGCGTTTTTCTTTTGATGGATAGCAACTTTGAATGAGCTGCACACATGGAAAAAAAGGGCTGTAAAAGTTGCATTTGACAACGATTTTGCCACAAAAATACTAAATTATTCTAAGTGATACAATACCTGAGCTACATCTTCGGGGAATTGCTCGCTGTCAGCTGTAAACTGGCCAAAGTACTCAACATAGGCCAAAATTTGTGCCTTCAAACAGAAAACACAGCCAAAGAGTCCCATTCACATTAGGTATCTTCAAGAGTTATAGCATATATAACAGAATTCAACTATAATATATTTACCTTTTTCTGTTGCACATCCTGTGGTGGGGGGCAGAATAGCGATGAGAACTGGAGCCCATCGATCCACTTCTCATTTGAAGCTGACATACTTGGTAGCTTACAAGCCTGCCCAATAAACTAGAGAGAAACTGCTTCAATTAGCAATAAGAGCACCTGTAATCAACACCATGATGAAATTGTCAGTCAGTTCATCAATCTATGCCACCAAACTCCTACTCTTCTTATAAACTACTTGCCTCAGAATCAAGAAACTTTTCAGCAAGGAACAAGTTATCCTATGAGTGCTGTCGACTTCTTCAACCAACCCCCACAAAGGGGGGTTTGCATCCCACAGCGTGACCGAGAATCATATCAACCAATCCCAACCATATGCGCAATGCAAAATATAGCCAAAAGAAAAGGGAAAAAAGGAGAGGGATATATATCATGTTAATTAATATTGGAACAAGAAATATTACAGAAACTGGCAAAAGAAATGAGAGAAAGCTAATGGAACAAAATTCGCATAATCATGCTAATACATTTTTTTATTATCGATATACAAATAAAGAATGATCAAACAAAATTCTTATCTAAGAAAAAGAAGCAAGCATTCTCAGTTTAAGAAAACAATATGAAAAGACGTATCTCATGTACCAATTTGTAAGGGAAGGATTACCATAATGCATAGTTACTGTACAAGTTCATACAAATCTGAGCATAAAATCCGCCATCCGCATACATGATACAGACAGATGAATTTGAGTTGACGCTAATGTATGTCTTTTTTACAAAATTCACTTGGATTCTCAGCTGTTTTGTCACAATATATATTAACTTATATTTTTGGTGCCCACACAACCCAAGGGGCTATGAGGCCATGACTGGTGAGTGGTCACTAAACTCTGAATAGGAACAACATCAAAAGTTCACGTGCCTTTCCATGTTTTTTTATTATTGACATCTCACTTTTAATTAAGGAAACTCCATTAGATCCATCCACTCTAAATGTAGCAATCAGAAATGAAAAATATCTCCATCTCAGTGCGTAACTATCGTAAGCCGAACAGCAGCAAAACCCACAGCTCATCAACCACTCATTTACCACATCCTTGAGATGACAGACAGCATGGAGTTTAATTCTGTGTCAAGATAAACACATCAAGAAATTTTGAAAAGTGCAATTTCACAGACATATCAGTTTGACAAATTCTTTTGAGATGTCTACATCTAATATTATGTTTAGCTGTGAATTGGATACTGTTCCAAAAGCACTTCGCTTTACTAGTTACATAGCATTTACTTTACCGCCACATCTCACATTGCAACACTGCAACCCAAAATGGACTGTTGGTTTACAATTATATTCACCAAATAACAAACAAATTGGTGCATCTACATCTTTTTAATTCATGGAGAAATTGCGCATTTTTATACGTTCCGAAATTGTTTGATCAGGTTCCTGTAACTAAAAATTCATCATTGAAGACCCTGGATTTTGAGAAGTTGTTCACTATGGTCCCTATTTCAAAGGAACTGTGCGTTTACACCCTTGCACTCACAAATTTTGTCAATTAGGTCCCTGTACCATCAGGTTTTAAGATGACAAGCTTAGGAAATTTAGTAGCTTGAAATAAAAGTAGGTGACTGATGTGCTAATGGCCAATCAAGATATACAGGAACCTGAGCCTCTGAATGTGCAATGTCTTGGGTTGTAATTCTAACTATTCATAACTCCAAGCTCACTCCATTGTAAATTATTCTAATATAATACAATTTTCAAAGAACAAATAAATCTAACCTACATAAGCACACCGAGAAGGAAACAAGATTATCACTATGCCATTTGTTTAGTTCAGAAAACTTAATTCTTTTGGTAAATCTATTCAGTAATCTCCCGTCTTTTCAGATAATAATACATGGACTGCAACTGCTTCTTTCCAGATGATTTCATAGCTAGTCCTAGATGCATTCTATCTGAGACAAAACACTAGGAAGTTATTCTTTTTTATTCGAGGGACGTTTTTCTATTTTACGCAATCAAGGAAATAGATTAGCTAAAGCAGAGAAATGGAAATATGAGATCAAAACAGAACCACCAAACTACAAGTAACTTTCCAATAATTATCTCCGCTCTAAGAAATTCCAGAACCTTAAGTACGAACTCTACACGCCGAAGTGACCCCAAAAAGAGCAACCCAGCTCGAATCCACGCTACTAGCATAACAGCCGCAAAAACCTCACAAATTTCCCAGGAAAAGCATCCATCTCTCGTTGATCTGCCCGATCACAACTAAATAATAATAATAATAATAATCAGCTCAACCTCGCCGTCAAAATTTAAACCTTTTCTCTACGAATCCTTAACATCTCCGACAAATCTATCACTATAGCCTCGCCCGCACAAACTCTCCTAATAATTATCCTCGAATCCACCCGACCAGCGCGCGCCACAAATCACGAACAAAAAGGCAGTAAAAATCCAAGGAAAAGGCAATAAATACAGCGCAGAAAAACACGAAACCCGCACGGAAAATTACAGGGAAAATATCGGGAGCATTACCTCGGTCGGGCGCGCACTAATCCGGAGCTCGGACGCCGAGCCTGCGGCGTCGGCCAGGGGGATTGCGCGGCGAGGCGAGAGGGAGGCGGAGGGCGGAGGAGAGAGAAACGGCGAGGAGCGAGGAGAGGCGAGAAAAAGATTTTTTCGCGATGCGTGGGAGCAGAGGGGTGGTGGTGTGGCCGCTCTATTTCACTCCCCGGGCACAAGTGGAGGCCCCACGCAGAGCAACTCTGCCACTGACACGTGGGAAGAGGAAGACCGGGCCCACGCGTCGGTGAGCGGTGGCGGAAAGCGGGTGGGGTCGGGCGTTGCGGGGGTCGTGGGGCGGATCGCCCCGGGCGCTGCTGACATGGCCTTGATATTTTCGGGGCCGCATGGCATGGATGCATGACCCCATGCCATGCATTCACATGCCCATGCATTTGCATGCTAGTCCTCGGGTCGTACGAAATTACCAAATGGTCCATATGTCTTGTGTGGTTTAACCATGATGAGTGTGGTTAAAATGATGTGATGGTGGTGGATAATGCTAGAGGGAATGTGATGTCCTCCAAGCTTTTGGTAAGTCTTCCTTTGCTCTCCAAAATAGAGAGGAGATATTGTTGTTGGGAAGATGGCGCGTGTAAAACATATCGCGAGTCTACATTTTCTCTTGAGCACGGTAGTTAATTTCTTTTGATCCATTAGATCTAGCTCAATCTGTAGGTATAGCAAAAGTGGGAAAATTCTCGGTGTCCTATAATATTAAAGAGGTAGCTTAGAAAATTGTTTATCTTGCCTGAAAAAGTTAAGTTAATAGTTAATTGTTGTTGTCAATGAACATAGTTAATTTATCGGCACTCCTGTAATTTTAGTGCCATGGCGCTAGTTCTAAATCGTAAATCTAGCATTAAGATTGTAGGTTACGAAGGTCCGAGCTCTGCTCGATTGCCAAGCTCCATCGTCGTGCAAGTTACCTGTCCAGATTCGATCCCTAGATTGGCCCTAGGTGCCTCACCTCATACAAATATGTGTATTCAGTGAGAAAGTACATGTCTGTACTTTGTAAGATACTAGATAATTTAAGATTTATCTAGCAGCCTCGCTTTGGTCCCAACGTGTATTTGAGTAAGACATACACATGTATATTCGTGTGGTGTATGGTGTGAGCATGCGTTTTCCGCTGTAATTAAAAAAGATCACATGTTACGGCAAGCACGGAACGCAAAAGCTGGCATACTTTTGACTAGTGCTATACTTAGCATCATGTGGTTTTGATATTTTGGAAGGGCCTACCAGCAAAAGAGAAGGACCGTATTAGAACCATTGCTAATGACACGACAACGCGAGAATTGACTGATTAGGCCGTTGTCCGTTGGATCGGAGGGAGAAGGCCATCGGACGGCCGCGATGAGATGCGTCTTAGACACCCCCTCTGCTTTACCCGACGGGGAATGGCGGGTGACGTCACGGGGTTGGCAAGTTGGACGGCTGTGGATGACGGGAGGCGATAATGGGACGGTGGTGCGATGCTGCCATTTCGATATTTTTATTATTCGTCCACCTTCGTGGTGGGCCCCACGTTGGCTAATCGCGCATAGATCCCTGCGATTAGGTGCTCCTCGGGCGTTTTTACAACGCATTAGCTGGTTTGTTTGTGTCTCCTTGCTTTTTTGGGTGGCTACGCTGTGCAAGAATGCAATGGGCAGATGGAGCCATGGAATTGATATTTGCTTCACGTGCAATCATGAAGGCTAGGAAAGTTATTTTTCCACATCAAAACTAGCTTTCGTACTAGCTAGGAATACTTCTGTACCTCTCGGTTTCGAATTGAAGCACATGCGGTATTCTCGGGGACAAAAAGGATTGAAGCAAATACGCAGTGTCGTCGACCTGCTCGAAGCAATAACAGGAATAGGGACTAAGTGAAAGCGTTTCCGACTAACAGAGGCTAAACCCAACATTTTCTTGGCTTAATTCTCGAGAAGGAAAAAAACAATGAAGCGTGTCACGCCAACTTACGAAGGACCTAAGAATACAGGGCGATGACCAAGAATCTCAGGTCGACATGCTCCAGAACTATCTGGAACCATCCAGCTTACCCTGTAACAAGACAAGCGCATTGTTTATCATTTCCTTCTCCACGCGTTCGCACGAGAGCCAAAGCTGCGACATCAATCGTGCTTAATTTTTTAAAGGAAAAAACAGAGGAGGCATGTCACACCAAACTTACGTAAGACCTACGAATACAAAGCAAACCTAGAATATCAAGTCAAATGTCCTAAGCACCTTCTGCTTCGGAACTATCTAGAACCATCCGGCTTTCCCGCTGCGTTGTAGCCAGACGGCTCTCGTTGCGTACGTCCGGTCCGCATCGGACGGCTCACGGGCGGCCACGAGTCCCGAGTTGACACCCCTATTCGTAGTGGCCAACGCCGAGATGGCGACGGCCGGGGATGTGGGCCCCGCGGGAGGGATACGTGTCGGGACAGGGATGGGCCAGGTGGCCACTGTCGGAGGGTGGGCCCCGGCGTATCTTTGTGCGGGGAAGGTGAAAACAAATCTTTTGTGTGGAGAGCCAGCTGGAGCCCACTTGCTTGGCATGCAGGTGAAAAAGAAATTAGTAGCACTCTAGTTATTGAAGGCGAGGGTTAACTCAGTTCAAAAATAACGGGGCTTTTAGTTTTGGCTCATCAGATAAATTAAAAAAAGTAAGAGACTTATATTGAGAAGCCATTTAGTTTTAAGTAACTTTTACAGTGACTCATTTAAACAACTTATAAAGACCATTTTAAAAATCATTTTGTTTAAAAATCAACTTCTAAAAACAAAAAATTATTTAAAACAGGACCTAATTGTCTTGGAACCTTATGTTTTTACAATTTTAGCCAAAGGCTAAGTGTTAGCGAAATCGCCTTTTCCAGCTTGTGACCAGTTTGTGATGAAATGAAGCTGACGTGTATGCGTTGCAGTCATCTTTGCGAAGATTTGTGGGTGTATGTGCTAGCTGGAACAACTTTTCAAGAAAATTCATGACTACGACAGCAGGGAAGAGGACTACACGTAACGAAAGTACAATACCTACTATAATACTGTTTAAAACCTAGTTACTATAACAAAAAATAATAAGCCACTGAAAAAAGAGCCGAGTAATGATATGGATACCACCCAAACTTTAGAAAGGCGATATAAGGTGGTGGCCGGGAACACCTCAACGTACTCGTTGTTCATCCATGACACGGCGATCGCGAGGGGATACGAAGCAAACTATCTCAGCCACATGGTGGTGGCAAAACCGCGCGTTGTGTGGCCCGCCTCGGGCGCGCACATGGTTCGCTTCGGTTTCCCTCCTCCTGGAAGCAGCGGCTGGCGGGAGTGGAGCGGTGGCACCGCGCGGCCGCAGCGAGCCAATGGGAGCGGAGGAAACGATATTTATCGCGCCGGCCGACGTGTCACCTGGGGGAAGGGAAGCCCGCCCCAGGGCCCACTCGTCAGCGCATGGTGCACCCATGCATGCATGGCATGGACCGTGGACGGATGCGCTCGGGCGTGGGTGCCGGGTGGGCCCCGCTGGCGGTCCCCGAGGAGGGTGGGTGGACGGTTTCCACGGGCTGGCGCTTAAAGTTTCCTTTCCCTTCTGCTTTAGATCTTACTCATTTCCTTATTAAAAAAGATCTTACTCATTTCAGCATAAGTTCCTGATTTTTTATTTATTTTTTACTATTTATAAATTTTATTTTTTTTGTGTCTTTTAGCTTTTTTATTGGTTCTTTTTTCTTGTATTTATTTGCATTGTCCATGATAAGCTAACTGATTTTTTTCTATTTTTAATTTTTTAAATTTAGTTACGCCAAATAAATCATCATCAGCTACAGTATAATTTCAATCAACTACAGTATAATTTTAGCTATAAATCAGCTTATTTCAACCTAATTGAATAGCACCTTAGTCCTTGCTTTGTTTGTGTTTTAAGCGGCAATGCAGAATTTGGTTAGGCATGACTCATGAGTTCTCTCTACCTAACCAAAACCCTTGGAAAAATTCCCACGTGCTTGTTTTAGTCCCGCTCTGCTGCGTGCACGAGTTTGGTAATTGGGAGGCAGGGTAGGGCCGTGTCTAGAGATGGCAACGGATAAATACCTATCGGGTATTACCATTCCATACCCGTACCCGCTAGGTGTAAATTTACCCATCGGGTTACCCGTATCTGCACGCGGGTAGGAAAATTTACCCATACCCGTATCCGCGTGGGTATTACTACCCGACGGGTAACCCGTACCCGCAAGCATACCCGGTTCAACACATAAGAATATCATCAATTTAGGCATTCATTAATCATACATGCCAAGCACAAAAGCGTCTAATGATCAAAATTAGTACATCACATAAACATACTTGACATGATCATATCAACATATGACAAACAAATAAACAATCAACAACAAGTAGATAATAAAATTAACATTTGAGTGGGATATCTAGTTGTCTAATGCGGGTATTCATTACTCATGGGTAGGCGGTATGGGTAGTATATACCACATTCGCACCACCTACCCTGGCGGTAGAGGATTTCGCCAATAACGCACTCCATGGGTACATAAAATTTTCCATACCCATCTCTTTATCGGGTAAAACCCGTCGGGTATTCGGGTATCGGGTACCCATTGCCATCTCTAGCCGTGTCCTCCGATGCTGAAAGAAAACCGAATTAAGGGAAGTCAAGGGAGGAGATGATTTTTTTAAAAAATAAAATTAGGTCAAGAACTATGGTATTCACCAAAGAGGGCAGTGTGCACTCGGATGGATCCTAGCATTGGAACCCGGACGAAAGAAGAGACGACGCCCACTCTTTCACTCTACTGGGAGGAATGAAGGCCTATTCTTTTCAGCTGTGGTTTTTGATTTTTAGCTGAAATTTTAAATTTTGGTTATTTATGGTACAAATTACGGAGAGACAGATACTCACTTGCGATTTTGGCTGGTACAGATGTTGGGCTTTTAACGTGTAGATCGTTTAACTTGTAGACCCCATCTTAAAAAATACTCTATTTGAAAATTAGGTACTATGTCAAAAGCTAAAAATTGGAGATATTGGTGCTAGAACAAAAAGGCTGGGCTCTACCTGAACTGATGCCAAGAAGTAAATTAATGGCCCTGATCAACTCGGCTTCGGCTTCTGACTTCTGGCTTATTTTTCACTATTCATAAGTTTCGTCTTTTTCTGAATTTTTGGCTTTCTGTTGAGCTTTTTGCCGGTTTTTTCCCCGTATTTGTCTGTATTATACGTAATGGGCTAACATATTTTTTATTTTTAAATTTTTGTAAATTTAATTATGCTAAATAAGTCTCTCATCGATTCTGCTTTTTTCAACAAAATACATGTTTTTTACCATAAGCCAAGAGCTTTTCAGCCGAACCGATCACCACCAAAAAATGTCATGCTGGCCCACTAAAGATAGAGGGAGCTGTCGTCGCTTCCCTCCTAGTCGAATCATGTCTCGCCTCTGCCTTGCCGCTGCTTCCCATCTACACTTCCGGGGAAGCGAGCAGCTGCACAGCTACGTGGCAATGCAGCGGTTGCAAGCGGCAACGAACGAGGAGAGAGGAGACAACCAGAGAGAAGGTGCGGGACTTCTTCTGACTAAGGCTTCGTTTAAAACGCAAGAATTTTATATAAAACAATTTAATTCTTATAGAAATCGGAAAAAAATCATGTTTTAAATTGGAACCTAAGTGGGGACTATCTGTTTAGTATTATAGGATTCCACTGCCGGTTCCACTCCAAGAGAAAGTGATGCTAGACATTGTACAAAAAAAATTACAAACTTAGCTTCTACGTGACGTGGTAAAACTTAGAATCTATATAGATTCTGCACATTGTGGATACCCTAATACACATCCATGGCTAAATCCTTCTTTTTTTAAAAAAAAATGGCTTGCAAAAACAAAGATGTACTAGACGGGAGAAAACTATGAAAGTGTTGATAAATCACTCCCTTCAGTCATATAAGGTGCAGTTAAGATTTATATTTTTTTTAGCTATCAATATCTTTCTCAATATTTAAATTAAATACATAAAAATAATATGTAGATTTATCTTGAAAAGAACTTTTATAAACAAATAATTTTTTAGATTTTATAAATCTATTTTAATATAAATTAATAATCAAAATTATGTTTCGAAGCTGTATCAATGTTAAAAATGATTTATTTTACCGGAGGAGTACTACGTAGGAAAGAGACGTAGGAAAAAGGTGATGGTACGACGGGAGTTTCCACCATGTTACACAAGAAAGAGTGGCAACATAAGGAATCAAAAATACAGGGACGTCAGCAATAGAGGTGCTTTCGATTTGGATAAAGTTCAACTGGTTTTAGGCATAATTACTCAACTAAATTAATAACATGCTCTCTAGGCTTTAATTAAAGGATTTAAGAAAAAGAAAATTAATTTCTAGAGAAAATCCAATTAAATAAATAAGTAAAAAACCAAAATTTTGGGATGCCATAGCAATACTCCTCAGGAAGTGGTTCCAGAAGACTATTCTGTTCATTATTGTTGTATGTATACAAGTTGCTCTCTGTACTCAACTTTTAAATGCATGATATTTCTATATTATATTTAATTATATATGCATGATCTATATTTAATTATTTAGGATCTTTGTTTTCGCCTGGTATGCGATGAAATATAGTTACTGTATCGAATCCGCTCTGTATTCATTCTGTGTTCGTGACCGATACTATCCGCGTTCATATTTGCATCCAGTATTATTCGTGTCTAACTCTGACTCTGAATAAAATATAGTATAAGATATAGAATGAGTAATTATTACTCATCGACTATAATCCACTCCGATGGCACCTCTTGTCGGCAAAAACCAAAGCACGCAGGAAGGTGGCGGGCCCCAAACCAAAAAGCCTCGTCGCCTTTAATTGAATCAATCAAGTGAAAGTACTGTACTTGCCACTAACTGAAGGACTAATTAACAGAGCATGATCGATCTTGTTAGTGAATGTAACTATCTCAATTGTACCACGATCATATAAATATATATATAAAGATTGACAAAACAAAAAACAATGCTTGTGGTTTTCATAGTTGACTTTGTATCCGTGTGATTCGGTTTTACTAGCTAGGTTTTCATAGGGTTGACTTGTATCCGTGTGATTAGGTTTGACTAGCTAGGTGCCATTATGCAAAAGCAAATACGCGATATCCCGGCATATGTTCTTAGCTATTGCGATAGAAGATGTGCCATTGGAAGATACTAAGTGGAGCACTTCAAATTTGGACAGCAGAAGTTAAAAAAAAAGAGGTACAGAACTCTTTCTACAAGAAAAGGTTGAACATCTGGACTACATTTTTTTAAAAAAAAACTGTAAGCCGGTTTGACACTTGGAGGCCATTCAGTCTGGATAAACACTTGACATATGAGTTGCATAATAGAGGGGATTACATTACTCAGAGATAGCTGCAGATTATTGCTTTCAGGATCAACAGAGTTTACCGTGAACACACGGCTCGATCACGCAGTGTCGCAATCGTGGGGCGACTTGATTAGTAGTCCCAAAAGAAAGATCCTAGCACCAAATATCAGCATAGCCAGAACGGTCAGTGTGCTTGACAAATCGACACATCATTGTGCAATTCGCAGATCGAATGGCCATCCATCGATCATGCTAGTAACAGCAAAGCCAGAAACACATGAGACTCGTGAGTGGCCCTCTCATCGTAGCCTCGTGTCTGCCGGCGATCGATCCATTGCACGTGCATAGTCGGGATTTTTGGTCCTTTGGGCAACGACGGCCAACATTTGTTTTGTTATTTATCATCATTTCATCTCCATGCTGGCTCGCTTACTGAACATAACAAAAATAATCGCCATCATTTACAGACTTGCGATAACATCAAAGCGTGGGTCTCCTCTAGGATAGCACAAATTCATAACACCAATGCTTTGCCGGTTGGACTACGAGCTTACTGCCACCTGGTAGGGAATGCGTCTTTCCTGATCTCTTTTCTGTGTTCCTCTCATGTTTTTGTTGATGTGGCAAACATTCAGAGCACCAGGAAAACATGAGGGAGATAGAAATGGTGCTTTGGATATTTGCCACGTCGATGAGAACTCGAGGGAAACACGGAGAAGGAAACAGGGAAGCCGTTCTCCCTGGTAGGATCATCTATTAATAGTGCTTCTTCCGTAGAAAAAAATATAAGATGTGATTTAACTTGGTATGGTCTCCAAGATTAAGCTTTAACCGTTAATTACTTTTACAATACTTCATTTGTAGCTACCAAATCATAAGGGAATTGATATCGTTCGGACGTTCGATGCTACCAATTTCTACATTTTGAGAGAAACTGCATGAAGCCATGGGAACAGACTTAGCATTCAGTATAGCATGCCACCCACAAACCGGAGGACAAACAGAACGAGTGAATCAGATCTTAGAAGACATGCTTCGAGCATGTGCATTGGTCTACGGAGCAGCTTGGGACATGTGTTTACCGTTTGCGGAATTCTCTTATAATAACAGTTACCACGCCAGTATTAAAATGGCACCGTTTGAAGCCCTATATGGAAGAGAGTGTAGAACACCGTTAAATTGGACTGAAACCGGAGAACGACAGTTCTTAGGACCACAAATCGTCCAAGATGCAGAAGCCCACGTCAGGATTGTCCGAGACAAAATGAGAATAGCCCAGAGTCGACAAAAGAGTTATGCCAATAACCGTCGAAAAGATTTAAGCTTTGAAATCGAAGATTGGGTATATCTCAAAGTTACACCCTTCAAATCAATAAAAAGATTTCAAGTTAAAGGAAAGTTAGCCCCGAGATATATTGGCCCATTTGAGATTCTTAAGAGAATAGGGGAAGTAGCTTATAAATTGCAGTTAACACCAAATCTGGCCAGAGTGCATAATGTATTTCATGTATCTCAGCTTTGCAAATGTCTCCGCCACCCAACAGAGCAGATACCAGTTGATGATATAGATTTACAAGATGATTTGTCATATGAAGAAGAACCAATTCAGATCTTGGAAACCACAGAGAGGCAGTTGAGAAGCAAAAATATCAGATTTCATAAAGTTCAATGGCGAAATCATACAGCAGATGAGGCAACATGGGAAAAGGAGTCAGACTTACAGCGAGAATTTCCTAACCCACTCCTAGGCCCGAGTTGATCTCGAGGTCGAGATCCTTTTTAAGGGGGGTAGGTTGAAACAAAACTAAAAACTTGAAAAAGTTTAAAAGTTGAATTTGAGCTCAATTTTCATTTCTGTTTTGTTCTCCCAATTCCTCACCCTATTCTCCACCAATCTCAACATCCAGATGCCTCTAATCCCTACCATTGCCATCGGATTGGGGGAGAGCAAATGCTACACTGTTCTTGCCCGAAAAAGCTCACCGCCATGCCAATCCCGCCGCAACTTACGCTCCCTTCGTGACCGACCACCCCTGCGCCCTTCCCACCAACTCCGCGCTGTTGGTCGGCCGCCGTATCCGCCCCCAGAGCCGTGGCAGCCGCCGTACCCCAGACTTGCCGCCGCTCGACTCCTCTGATCGCGCCACCACACCCCCGCGCTAGCTGATCTCGCCACCTCCACCGCTTGGGCAGAGCTCTCCTTTACACCTCCCCTCTTCCGCCCTGACGCCCCCGACCTACCCCAAGGCGTGGCATCGCCGCCGGCCGCCACGCGCCATGGTTGCCTTGGATGAGCACGGCGCCGAACCGCCTCCAAGCTACTATTTAAGCGGCCAAGCACTCCTAGCCGAAGCCATCAACCCCCACCATCCGCCCGACGCCCCAACGCCCCATTGCCGGTAATTCCAAGAAATCCCCAATTCGATGCCCTAGAGCAATGTCTATCTTCCGGCTATTCAATCCCCAATTCATCTCGTCTATAGCCTCACCGACACCCCAGAAAGCACGCCCCAACCGCCGCCATAGCCTCCCGATTCCCCTTCTTCCCCGGCGCCAATAGCCCCCAATGACCGCATCCACCTCACCGTGGCTAGCCTTGCACGGCCTTTCCCAGCCCAAACCAACCATCCCACTAGCTAGCCCGAGTCCCAAGGATACTCAAACGCCAAAAACCCGGCCCTCAAAACCCTAGAAATCCGCATTTGGCGTTAAAATCCGTACCGAACTTACCGGCTCGCCGCCGGCGATAGCCACCTCCGCCGGCCCGACCACCACCAAAAATGGGATCCTCACACCCGGCCGCACCCGCTCATACCCTCCGCCACCGTCGCAAGTCCTTCCACCGCCGCCACCCTCCTCTGCTCCTCTGCGTGCGCACGGGCGGGAGGTTGAAGACGGCACTGTGTGCCCGACCGACTCCGCCCGAGCTGGCCGAGCCAAGCCCGCTCGCCTTGCGCCGGTCACACCCGACCGAACCACTCGGTCTCACTGGTCGAGTCGGTTGCCGCGCACGATCAGCCTGCTTCGACCGAGCCACATCAACAGTGCCCGACCGGACCACTCGGTCTCGGCTGAGTCAAGTCCATTCACCGAACTCATTGCGGTGACCGAGCCACTTCCGATTCGGCTGAGCCAGACCGCTTAACTGGATCCGACCTGAGCCCGATGAACAATAACCGAGCCCAATGAACAGTAACCGGCCCGAACCCAAAAATGCTTGTTTATACTCCCTAGATCCGTTTCGAGCCCGCCAACCCAAATCCAAGGCCCATTTCTCCATATGACCCTCTTATAAACGCAAATCTCAATTTATTTGAATTTTATCGGATTTTCTTTATTTATTTTATTTCTTTATTCCTAGCTCATTCCTTCGGGCATGGAATTGATTTATTTTAATTGTTTTGCGCTGGCTCCCGGAGTCGAGGATTTGCAGGACCAGGAGGGAGAAGCTCAAGCCCAGATCCAGCCCGCCGAGGAATTTGAACTCGTTGAAATCATAGACTCGCAAGGCAAGTCGCACATACCTCGACCATATTGAGCCTATCTTGTCGTTATTATTTATTTAGCAGTATTTTCATTATGGTATTTTTAAATCATTATTTTGTGTATAATTACTGTTTAGAATGGCATGATTTATTAGTTATGACCTACCACCCGAAAAAGCCTCATTTAAATTGATGACCATATTCATGATGATAAAACATAGTAGTATTAAATATAAAAATAAGATAAACATGATAGCTTAGGAATTCACTAAAACCTTTTCATTATTAAGAATCTTAGTATTTGTTTAGAGTTTCGAAAATATGGTTCTAGGGTAAGCGAGGATCACAGAGGTGGATCCGAAGACCTTATCCTAGGATGGAGGCTTGGTTGAGAAATGGTGGCAGTACAGGGTGTACTGAATATGAGTTTGTGTACGGATGATGCCTCAGAGAAAATATAAGGACTAGACTCTTATCTTTGAGTAAAGAACATAGTATCTCGCTCACCACAAGCGTTGATTTTGTCAAACCTGGTTTAATAACCGCTCAAGTTCAATTGAACCTCTGAATCAAGTGGGGAGTCCGAGGGTGAGTTTGTATGGGAGGTGGTTAACCATACAACAAGAGGATCATGCTATGAGTCGGATGAGATCCGTGGGGTCATCCGAGCTTATGGGAATTAGGACCCTCTTGGTGGAGGCTATATAAAGAATTGAGCAAAGTGAACAACCTTGTTTTCTTAACTCGCGCGGAGTTGAGAAATCTCGTGGTAAAGCAGGTCATAAAATAATTATATTCGAATACGCCGTGCTTAGGTGAATGAAGTCGTGTTTAATGGGTGAATCCAACAAAGAAGACATAAGTAGAATTATGAATGGTTCGGAGATGTGGAATATTGATAATCACGCTTAAAAACCCCTTTACTTTAATGAAGTTGCTTTTCAAGTTTTTAATTGATTCTTAACTAAAACAGCATCTACACAAATAATGAACCTGTTATCCCTCCTCTTGTTATACCATGCATATAGTTAATGTTAAGCTCCGTGTGACTTGCTGAGTACGGTAGTTGTACTCATACTTGCTTAAAAACATAAACAGAAACTGCTAATTTTGAGGAGCCAGGCGAAGATGAAGAGGTGATATATTATGAATTGGAAGAAGCTTGGGATTAGGGTCGTTCTCCGCTCAAGCATGCCTGTGGTGTCTCTTTTTATGTAATATATCTGAAGGTCGTCGGCCCTATTGTGAAACTGGCTTTAAGCCCTTTTATTGTAATAAAGTCGACTTTTGTAATTGAGCTTGCGTTGGCAATGTTATACACTCAAATGATGTAACTCGCAACTGAACAATCCTGGGTAGTTGCGAGGAATTCATAACACTCCCAGAAATGGGGGTGTTAAGGACCGCCGAAATCACCGTCAATGCCACCGTTGATTCATTACCTCAGTCCTCTTCCCACTAATCCAACTGCATCGCGAGGTGTGCCTTGTCACTATGATACTCTTCCCCACATCCTTCTGCCATCCCCAACATCGTAGACTGCCACCGCCAAGCGCCCCTCACCACCATGGACGTCGTCGATGCCAACCTCCTTAGCACATCCTCCGTCCCCTCCATCCACAAAAACATAATCCCATCATCCAGGAACACGCCATGCTTTTGTGCGTAACTGAAATATTGGACAATTGCGAGAATACGGTGGCATCTGAAGATTCTACGGTGTCCTCACAGTGATATCATATTTGTTGCGTCGAGAGCGAAGATTTGTTGCAAGTTTAAGAAATAATTGTTGAGCTTTTTTAGTTTTTTGTTGCATTAGATGGATTGGCTGGGATCGACTTGCAAGCTTAAAGAACTAATTGTCGAGTTTCTTGGATTTTTGTTGCACTGGATGGATTGGCTAGGATCGATGTCTTTGTGTGAGATCTGATGGGTGAAGAGGGTGTGCAATGGAGCACCCCCGTAGTATGTCTAGGCACTAGTCACTTTCAAATCATAGTTATAAGAAATCGTTTTTAAATATGAATTCAACAATACCGCTTTTATGTTCATATATATATGTATATATATTAAAATTTATAAATTTTAAATCTCAAAATACGTGGATACCCAACGCTTTTCTATGGAGGGAACAACAGATAGGGCATGTTTGGTTGCCTGCATGCATCTTGGTCTGCATCAATTCATGCAAGAGACATGTGTTTGGTTGCCTGATTAGCTCTGAGCCGTGCTCATCCGTGCAAAAATTCATCCGAGCCGTGCCGAGGGAAACGGCGAGCCACCTTCGCCGTCACCGGGCTAATCGATGCAAGCGCTGCGGTGCGTTGGGTGCACGCGCCGAGCCAAAACAGCCTGGTCAACCCGCGGTGAGAGACCGCGTCCCCATTTGCGAAGGCCCCGCGCCCCATTTGCGGCTGCGCTAGGGTTTCCGCGCGGCGGTCTCCTCCCGGCCGGCGGCGGCGACGCTCTCCAACCGGTCGGCGGCGGCGACGCTCCTCCCGGCCGGTGGCGGCTTCCTGGTCGGCGGCGGCGACGCCTCCCGGTCGGCGGCGGTTCTCCCGGCCGGCGCCGACGGCGGTCTCTCCCTTCGGTGGCGCTTCCTCCTGGCCGGCGGCGGCGACGGTCTCTCCCGGCCGGCGGCGGCGACGCTCTCTCCCGCTCGGTTGCCGCTTCCACCGCCGGTGCCGGCTTCCTCCCGCTCGGCGCGGCAGATCGCTCTCCTCTCGCACGGCGCCATCGTCTCCACCACCGCCCGCTCCGCTTCCGCTCCTCCTCTGGTCTTCACCACCTCCTCTCGCCGAGGTGCCGCCACAGCCGTCACCACCTCGCTCTTCACGGATCCGTATTGAGCATCGAGTAGTGCTTTTCTCCCGATCGTAGGGATGCACATGAACATACAACCGCTCGCTAGTGCTATTTTGTTGAAAAACTAGTGACTTACGTAAGTATTTGATGCTGTTTTATTAATAGATGGATGAATGCGACGTAGGCGACGGGACCTAATTGCTAAGGCAGCACTTTAGTTTCGTCATGTATGCTTACCTTGTTTTTGTTGTAAGAAGTGCTACACAACGTGGTTCCTAGGATAAGCTATGGCCCAATGTTAGAAAGGGACATAGCTAGACAGTCTAATTTATGCTTCATCTACCATTCGGATGATACACACCGCTTGGACCAACTTAGAATGAAGAGGGCCCCATTTTTTCAGTTGTGTAACTTGTTTCGTGAGAGAGAACTATTATAGACAAGATACATAGCTCAGTTGAGGAACAAGTTGCCATGTTCCTTCTTATTGTAGGCCATAACCATAGATTTAGGGCCTTGCAACCTACTTTTAGGCGGTCCATTGAAACCATCGAGGTATTTTAGAGAGGTCTTGTATGCGGTTGGTGAGCCGCGTAATGAGATGATCACTCCCCGCCAACAGACATCCACCCTAAAATTGTTGGAAACAGAGATTCAACCCCTACTTTAAGGTAAATACCTAGTGTCCAATCTCGCTCAATAGCTTCATTTTTCATCTTGGAAATATGTCATAACCTTATTTTGGTTACTAGGACTGCATTGGTGCAATAGATGGAACCCATATCCTTGCTAGAGTTCCAACAACTTGGGCTCCGCTTTTAGGGGAGGAAGGTGTAACTACCCGTAACGTTATGGCTGCAGTGGACTTCGATCCAAGTTTACGTATGTACTTGCTGGGTGGGAAGGGTCTGCACATGATGCCCTAATACTTGCGGATGCCTTGGAGAGGGATGATGGTCTGAGTGTGCCCGCAGGTAATACAAGTGCCCAAAATTAAGAGCAGCCAAATTTTGTTGTTGCTATGGTAGTAATCAAACCCATTCTTGTTATGTCGTAGGCAAGTACTATCTTGTTGATGCCGGTTATCTTCGCTAGACCGGGTTCCTTCCACCATACCGTGGGTGCCGATATCACTTGAGGGAGTTTGGAGGGAGGCATCACCCACGTGACTCTAGGGAGTTGTTCAATCTTAGACACTCCTCACTTAGAGTCACAGTTGAACGCGCATTTGGAGCCCTCAAAACCGTTTCAAGATACTCTATAACAAGTCGCTCCATCCATACAAGACGCAAGTGAAGCTAGTTCTTGCTGTTGCATACTTCATAATTGGATTCTTCATTTGGGAGTGATGATTGTGTGCCACCGAATCTGAATGGAATGCAAATCCTCGAAAATGAAGACGGCCCAACGATTTAGCGCAAGATAGTAGGGAATGGCACAAGTTAGAGATGATTTGGCAACGGATATGTGGAACAATAGAGGGACATCTAGGATCTGATTTTTGTAGTGACATGTTTACCTTCCTATTAAATTATGGCATGTACTATCTCAGTAATTCAACTATTGCATGTACTATCTGTAATTCAACTATTGCATGTACTATCTCGTAATTCAAGTATTGCATGTACTATCTCAGTATTTCAACTATTGCATGTACTATCTGTAATTCAATTATGGCATGATGATTCCCATTAATTCTATGTGACCGTAGTAGGATGGTGACATGGTTGATGAGGTTGTTGCGCAAGGAGGCAAGGGGCCTTGCACCGACAACTCCAATGTCCGGCTTTATGCTAAGACGCATGGTTGAGCTCATAGCGCAAGGCGTTAGGATCGACAAAGGGTTCAAGGAAGTGCACCAACCAAGTTAGTAAGGCTTTGAGTGAGCACTATGGGCTCGACATTAGTGGAACCCGAGTGTATAACCATCTTCGCAAATGGCGTCAAAGATGGGCACGCATTACTAGACTCCGAGACCTTAGTGGGGCTCAATGGGATGATCAAACTCGCACGATACTCCTAGAAGAGGAGCACTACATGGGCCATGTTAAGGTTTGTAAACATCTATCACATGAACTACTAAAAGAGCACTACATAAGTCCTTTCACTTATGCTTTCTTAATTCCTTTCCTATAGGACCATCCTAAGGATGCTGACTTTCTCAACGTGCCAATAGAGAACTACTCACGATGGCCACCATATTTGGCAACCGCAAGCCACTGGGAGATTTGCAATGGGTTCCAATGAGCCTCTTGGAACACTCACATGACATGGTCGATGACCAAGTGAATAATGGTGAAAATGGGGGTTAGTGTTGAAGAAATTGATGTGGTCGTTGGGGGTGGTAATGGTGCTAGAGCTAGTGGTGTTGGTCCTTCTCCTCCGAAATGAACCCATCAAATGACGCTGGTGGATCTAGCTCACTTAAGAGAAAAAGGGCCCTCGTTATGTCCGACAAGAAGTTACCTCTTCACAAACATGACCGCTTTGGAATAACGTGGTCAGTAGCCATAACTTCTACAGATTCATGCCGAGGTGCATCCCGACTGCACAATGCAAAGTGGTAGATCTCCCGGCTATAGTATGGAGGCAACGCGCATGCTCTAACTCATTTGACTAACAACAAGGCGTAAAGCCTAGTCTTTCGCAAATGAGCTCGTGCATCGTGTGCTTTGGGTTAGAATTTCCTAACCCAAATGTTTCCTCATTTGGTACCAATGACTAGTTATCTAACTATTTGGAGAGGTGGTTATACACCTTGCTATGTATCTATAAGCACTAACACACTTGGTGGTGTGGTGGTAGTGGGACACCATATATTTTGTATAAATCTAGGCCTACTTTTGTGGTGGTAGTGGGACAACATATCTTTTGTTATGATCAAACTCACGCTTTTAGTACTATTGGTGATAATGAAACTACTGGTTGTGTATGTACACATTGATGCGGTCTTGTCGTAATCCCTTATTCTTCAACCTGCTCGTAATCTGATTTGGGCCATTTGGCATCGGTTACTAGTGGTTTATTCCCTCCATTTTGATATGTTGATATGTACCAAATCATTATTGTGCTGTACATATGCATTTTTTTATGTCATAATGAATCAAATTCCTGGAGAATGTACAATTTCAGGGGATATAAGGTCCAAGTCTTGCTATGTGGTTCTTAGATACCCTTTAATTGCATTTCAAATCAAATGGTTTAGCTAAACTTTCGCTTGATGTGTACTTTGTACAGCGTGATTACCGTGAAATAAATTGGCAAAAATAGTACTCTGCACTTCTACAGCTTCTTTAGATGTAGTAAAATTTCCCTTGAATATATATATTTTTTGTGTTGCATACTTTGCAATCGTAGTCTTATCGCCATCTTGATTATGGTATCTTGGTTCAGATTTATAATTTTCTCATTTAAAAATGGTCTATCAGTTTTGTTTAAATATTGATAACACATGTGCATTTTTATTTATCGATCGACGATCAATACATCGCGGAGTGCTGCGTTTCAGTTTGTATGGTAGCCTTTGTCTGATTTCTTTTAACAGGATATAATTATGCTAAATCAAATTTTCTTCATAGTTTCTTTGCAGCAGAGATGAAACCTCATGTGTGTTTCTTTGACATGTCACGAATGATTGATCACAATACAATTATTATAAACAAGTATTTTTATTGAACATTTTTGTACAGCTATTATGCATGTTAATGATGCAGAAAGAACTTTGCCAACTACAAAACAAAGAACCAGATCGTAAGCTACAAAAACAATTGCCAACTAGCCAAATTTACTTCACCTTGCCATATGTGGAGGTAACTTCACCTTGCCATATGTGGAGGTGAGCATACTCCATACAGATGCAAACCAACCAAACACAATCTCTTGCATGCAATAGTCTCAAAGAATCCACTTGTTCAGCAACCAAACATCATCTTTACTCATGCAGCTTCAACAGATACAGGCAACCAAACAAGTATATTTACATGTCCCCAACCAGGCTCAGACTAGCCAGGATAAACCATACAAGCTGGGATGAGAAGATACGGGTAACCAAACAGGCCCATAGTGTACTAGAAATGAATCGGTGCCAGCAAACATACCGCATCCAGCGGCCAAGCCCGAAACGACGCCGCCACGTGCGGCGCGCGGCAGGAATCGTGCCGGAATTACCGTGCTGATCTGAGGCTGCCGCGCGTGCCACGGTTCGCCCACGCAGACCACAGCTGCGATTCTGTTAGGCTGCCCTGTGTCCAACCGTCATTCCGCTTCTATCTTCCAGTTTTTTGTACAAGTTAGAAGTAACTTAATAGATGTTATAATACAATTTCAATTAAAAGATAACTAAGAAACTAGAAGAAAACAAAAGCTGGATTCGAACGAGCCAGCCATCAAGCAAAAGGCCATGTGATTCCATCGCAGATGCCTTGTGGGCTAAAGAAACGAAGAAGGAATGTGGTTACGTGGCTTATCTTTTCCCCAGCGATTGCAGTTTCTGCTTAGTAAAATGGCTCACCACACTTAACTTTTATATGTTGAAGAGTCTTGACAAATAATTTGTTGTCATCGAGTCTTTTGAGTCGATGAACGAGTTGACTTTTGATGATCATGCTGCTTTTTTTGACTCGATGAAAGTGTTGACTGTTGACGATCATGCTACTTTTTTTTCCTCGTCAAAGACACTAGCTCCTGTAACATCACAATTGCCGACAATCACGGACCGGGCAGGTAGACCGTCAACGGCAACGTGTGAGGAAAACCGAAGGCCGTAAGATGGGCTGGCCAAACAGAATCTCCAAGCTGCTCAGCCCAAAACTAGAAATTCGAAGTGTTCATCTGTTGGGCCCAATCCAAACTAAACTAGAGGTCTACTATTTGGTTTGTAAACTAAACTAGAGCAACAAATCCAAACTCCTCGACCAGTGCCTCGTTCCACGAACCAGTACTGCTACTCTGCAAGAATTTAAATGGGGGCGTGACGCAGATAAACATATGTCTTACACTTTTTACTTAAAAATATTAATTGATTGGAAAGAATTGTTGAGCCGCTTTAAATATTATCAGTGAACTTGTTCTTAAGTAAAATAATTTTTATTTAATACTAGTAATTTAATTGTGTTTAGATCGATAAGTGAAGTTGGTATCTAACGAAAGGTGTGGAGGAACGGTGCTACAAAGGAGAAATACGTGTGCATGTATGTAAAGCTATGCATGCGCAAGCAAGATAGAAAAGGCAAGGCTGCATGCGCTGCTCTTGTGAAGAAAACGTGTGAAGCAAAGGCATTTCGAAACAGACGACAAGGCCTGAAGGAACCACACGGCCGGCGTGCCAAATATCTCAGCCGAACTAAAAAAACCTGTGCGGCCATGTGTTTCTAGTTGCTAAGACCGAACCATGTTGCAGGCCAAACCGACTTGGAATACGGCCGTAGGCCCATACGCGCGCACGTCCAGCAGGGCGCAAGTGACGAATCTAAAATAAAAAATAGAGGAGCTTCACTATTGAGGCTATAGCATATGTAGATATACTAAAACTACATCTGCTATTTTTTGTCATTAAAATATTAAATTCATACATAAATAGAAAGGGAACATATTGAAAATATACAATACAACAAATTTAGTATCTCACCCATGGATAATGTGCACATAAATATTCATAAATATGTGAGTACCGATCTGTAGATAAGAAATATCAAATTTAGTAATATAATATTTAATTGTAAATGTTCATAAATATTAAAAATGAAATAAAAACATACCACTAAGTCACTAAATCTGATTATGACGTAATTTCACTTTACGAGTTTTTATGTCTTGAAAGCGCTATAAGTTCCTATCTCTGGATTAAATTTCACTAAACATGCCAAAGTTTTTATGGCAACAATTATTTGAAAAATAATTCATTAATTCTTGGTTAGATTATTATTTTGAGTTGCAAGATGCATTATGTCATGCCGGTGTCACTAGTGCAATAAAAGAGAAGGCGTATTTCAAAGAATGCTTGAATTCTAAGATCAGCGCTACATTTCAACATAAATATTTTAGTAATATGCATGATCTTGTGAATTGTGCTATCGAGGAGGAGAAGAGACTTATAGAGAGGCATACACTACGGTCCCATACATATTTATACTTCAGTAGTGTGACATATGAGCGGATGACCGAGCATGGAATTTTCTCTTCGGTCAAGGAGATATTTAGTATTGCACCAATGTTAAATACATCACTAGAGATGTATTAGAGCCCACATAAGGATGATAGCCATATAGCCAAATTGAGTGAGAATGTTAAAAAGAGTTAGTTGTATGATTCTACTATATTTAAGGTTGAGAGCATCCAAATTGAGAGCGTGAGTGGGACACCAAAAGAAAAGAGAGAAGTAGAAGATAGGCAAAGTGAGGTTGATTTTAAAAGTAACACGTTAATATCTACTTCTCGTGTTGTTTCTTATATTGTATAGGTTGACATTGAAGACAAGAAGTTGAATATTCCACAACCGGCACCATTAGAGGCAAAAGATGAGGAGATAACCACATGCGGGGATGAAGTACTTGCTGCCCCATTGTTTCATCATGAAGATATAATACATGTAGCACCAAAATCAACTAAAGAGAATGATAAAGGTAACCATATTGGTGTTGAATTTAATGGTGAAAAGGTGAGTAGCTGTGAGAACTCATGTAAAGGAGACCAGATATTTTGATAATAGATTGAATCAGCAAATTTCTTTGTCCTACCATGATGGATGAATTATCTTGAGGGGAAATTGAGAGGATGCCGATAATCAAGGTTGTTCAACATTTATGCTAGGAATTGGGAGTACGATCGGATTTCATTTGGAGGTCGTAAAGTCCGTGTGTGTATTCTTGTGAATTAAAAAGTATTCGTTCTTGCATTAGTAACAGAGGATCAATGCGATTCAAGAGAGGACACATGAGTATCTTGATCCTACGTCGAGAAACTGAATATAACTATATATGATTCTTCGATACACGATAGATCGAAAATGATTTCACCTGGCCTCTTTTGAGACAGTTGATGATCACTATTCGGTGGTACTACATGCACAGCTGCAAGCAGAAGGAACAAAAGGTTGGAGAGAGAGAGAGAGGGGAGAAGCCAAAAGCCGAAATGAATGCGTTAGTCTTTTAATTTTGATTTTTCTTTTATTTTATCTGTAAAGATATAACATTGTTTTTTCTTATTTTTTTAATTAAATCACTCATAAAAATAATAGCCACTGAAATATAATTTTAGCTAAAATTCAACAACAAAAAGTAAAAACATTCATAAAGAACCGAAATGAAACTAGCAACGAAGGAGAGAGGACTGCACACCAGAGCACACACGTATACAGAGACGCCGCAAATCCTGCTGTCCATGCGGCCAACTTTTCACTGTTTCACCAGTTCCCAAAGTAGCTCCCGACTTCAGCCTGCGTACCCACCCCAGGCACCCATGCATGCAGCACACCGGTCACCCCCTTTATTACTCCCCTTACTCGGACTTGTCCTCGGTACTGCTATTATCACCAGCCCAACTATATAACAACGCACGCACCGGTGCACGCGACGTCACGACGGCACTGCGATGCACAGCTACACGCGACCGAGCTTGGAGCCTGATCGATCAGCAGGACACACGCACGCACGATTTTCGCCTGAACCCAGCCGGCCAGCAGCGACGGCCGGCGGTGGAGGAGGAGGCGGCGGCGTAGCTACCAGATGAAGTTCATCTCGGCGTTGGCGCGCGCGGCGTCGTCGTCGCCGTCGCGGGAGGGGGAGTGGACGTGGCGGCCCTCGTAGGTGGTGATCACCATGCGGGGGTCCTCCGCCAGCCGCTCCACCCGCTTCTTCACCCGGCAGTTGTCCTGCGTGCACCGGTAGTAGCTCCTGACCACACGCACGCAGTTCATTAGGTAAACCAACAAAAAAAAACATGGGGTTAATTAATCGATTAATTAGGGTGTTTTTTCTTGGTTAGGTTAGGTTGCTCGATCTAGTGACACACCAAACGCCATGATTAATGAGACCCCCGAGCCTTTTTTTTTTTCTTTGTTATTTGTCTCGCTGGCACTTATGCAAGTACATACCACTCGATCACCATACTGCTGATTCTATACGACAACAAACATATAGTGCAGACTCAAATATCCTATGAAGTGTCGCTTTGATAAGCATTGTTAGACTAAGTTTCAGTTTTAAATAAAGATGATTTCTGTCTTTTAAGCAAAAATTATTTTTAAATATATTAGCTTCTTCACATGTTTTTCCTTTTTTGTACGATTTATAGAGATATAATAATATTTTTTACTTTTTTTTTATCTCAACACAGTTTTATTTTAACTAAAAAACAAAACCACGACACTAAGCTCTTGTTCGGTTAGGCTGAAAAGCTGTGGCTTGTGACTGAAATTGCATTGTAACTGGCTGAATTACACTGTAATTGAATGTGGCTTATTTCGCGTAATTAAATTAAAAAAACTAAAAATAAAATAATATGTTAGCTCATCACGGATAACACGAACGAATACGAGAAGAAAGAACCGGCAAAAAGCTAAAAAAAAAACCAAAAGTTTAGAAAAAATAAAATTTATAAATAATAAAAATAAGTTAAAACCCAAAATTTAACCTAAAATGAAGGAGGTCTATGACCTAGCGATCTAGCTATTCCTTCCTGTACCCACAGTGCAAGAGCCTAGACTCGTCGTGTGTGTTCTACCTGTACCCAAATTTTCCCGGTGAAAATACAGAGGTGCTAGCAGGTGAAGTACACGGATCTGGGAAATTCTCAATCATGGCCTGACACATCAACAAGGAAAAATAAAATATACAGAGAGATGATAATATTCCAGGCTGCCCAGGTTGCATCATTCCTCAGCTCAGCCTAAGGGCCATAGATTGACAAAGATATGGTAATAATTACAGGGTACAAAAAACTTGGGGCCCTTCGCAAAGCTCAAATCCACCTTTCCATCATCATCTCATGGCCCTCCACCAAACAGTAAAGATTCCCCCTCCCACAGGCCAGCCACATCAAACCAGATATCACACAAACAAAAACAAAACCATTTCAAATAATCAGTAGCAAAATGCAGTTAAACACTTGCGATCAAGGCCGGCTGATCAGTGTCAAAAATCATGAACGTCGCTGATATCATATGACCCACAGGATCATATACCATCCTTAGCTAGGTCGATTGGATGGCTGAGATTGCAAGATCTCGTTTTAGCTTTTAATTTTGTTTTTTTATTTTTTGGTTTTTATCTCTTTTTTTTTTCATATTCATTCATATTATCTGTGATAGGTTAATCTTTTTCCTTTTTTAATTTTAATTATATCAAATAAATCAACCGTTACAGTTAAAAAATAAACTAATTATAATAAAAAAAGTCATAAACTATTGGTAAACTAAGCATCACTATTGAGCCCTTACCTGCTAGCTAGGCAAGGTTCTCTATAGCTTAAGGAAAAATAAAGGAAAAGGGAGATGATTGGCAAGAGATTTGCCTGTTGATTGGAAAAGTCATGGATGTCATAGTGGTGTGAGCCAGAGGGTAGGGAGGGTTTCTGAGTGGCATCATTGCACGGGGCTAATCAGATTGGACTGGATGCTGGGCTCGTGTCTGGTGTGGGTGGGTCAATGTTAGCTTTGCCACCGCCTGTCATGATCACCATCACACATGGGTAGATTCACACACGCATGCTCCTACGCTGTTTTTTTTAATTAATTAATTAATTTTTTTATTATTTTGTTTTATAGTATTTTATATTTTTCTTTATACTTTTGTATTGTTTATAATAATATAATTTTTAAATCTAATTACATTAAAAGAAACTAACAGCAAAACTAAAAACTTAGATTTAAAAGCCCAAATAAGCACTTATCTTGATGTGGCCACCGAGGAGATGTAGATCGTGTCATGTCATGTTTCTAGCTAGCTAGCACTTGAAATTACGTGTCTAACTCAAAGAATTTCTTCTGAAATTAATATTTTACATTTAATACCGATGTGTATGAAGCCTGCTTTTAGCTAGTATTATGATACAACAGAAGTTCCTGTTCTTTTTGTTGCGATCGATAGTTGTTGTCTATACATGGTTTAGTGGGTGTTAGTGGAACTATTAGGTGCTGTTTAGTAAGGCTGAAATAAGTTGATTTATATTTGAAATTATGTTATAGCTGATGGTGATTTATTTGATGTAACTAAATTAAAAATGAAAAAACATATTTGCTCATCATAGATAATACAAACAAATATAAAAAACCAAAAAAATACTCAAAAAGCTAAAAAGTTAGAAAAACAAAATTTAAAAATAGTAAAAAATAAATTGAAAGTTAGAAACTTAGGCGGAAGTGAGCGAGGCCTTAATTAGGTGCCGTGAGCATTCGAGCTGCGACTAGTATAGTAGTTAGGATGTGCGTCATTCTCTGCACGGGGGCTCGAGGTCCTACGTACATGAAATGAACTAATCGTCTCTCAAAAAATGAAAAAAAATGGACCAATCGAGCTTTTGTTGAAGAAAAACAAAAACAAGGTTAGCATCCGATCTAGTTGAAAAAATTGTATCTTGCAAAATATCATTTTATAGGGGGAGATTGGATCATATACCCTCCCTTTAGTTGGTAAATTGAGGATTTACCCTCCACATCTCAATGACACGTGGGGTCATCATAAGTCACTGACACGTGGGGCAGGAGGGTAAATCCTCAATTTTCATCTAAATAGAGGGTATATGATCAATTTTTTCTTTTATAGGAAATTAATCGGAAACTTAATATCTGCAAATTAATGAAGAAATAAGCAACCGATGATGCTTGAAACATATATAACGAATTGAAAGTCACAAAAATTTAAACAACAAAGTCTTATAATGATTTTCATTAAAAAAATCTTAGAATAGCAAGAAGCCACGTAGTAAAAACAATGGAACAGGAACAAGTTTGTGCTTTTGTATGAGCAAGGTAATTAGGTATACCCTTATACATATTATCGATCCGATGCTGCTGAGCTATACATCTTGTGTTGATATAGAGAAGATACTAGGGTTCAATTTAATGAGGCTTAGGCAGGGGACCAGACATAACAAAGTCATCTTAGGACCAGCTTTGCAAACACTTTTTTTTTCCTTTTGAGATTCAATGACTAGCACTTTAGGAAAAGTTAACTGTAGGAGTGTAGAAAGGTTTGTGAGAATTCACTGGTTTCCTACTTGCAAAAGCGCACTATAAAGTTTCTGTTTGAGAAGTAGCTTAACGTTGCATTTCTTCTTTCTTTATAGTAAAATTTTGCATTAACATTCACTAGAAAAATCACTGATAAATTCAAACTTACACCAACCATAATCCAGATCAAAATTAGATTGTATAAAATATACAAGAATTTACAATTAACTGGTATCAAAAGAACTAATTTACTTACATATCGTTAAATTCTGCTTCAACAGTCCATTTATAGTCAAACTCAATATATTGGACTATAAGTGTAGCACAGGAAATACACCTCAAGATCGATATTAACAAAATATTATCTAGTACCAAAGCTTTTTCAAAATAAGATAACTTAAATTATTATCTTATGCTAAAAGGTTTCACATTTATAAAATTCTCATTATATTAAAAAATGGATATCAACACCTTTTTAAAAAATTGATATTAACTAGATCAGTGGATAAAATAAAATTAATGTAGTATAGCCGCTAACCACATCATGCACCTTTTCCCACTTTCAGAGCAAAATATACTAAGCGGTTACATCAGAATTAAAATTATATGCCATGGTTAAGCCATAATTCTGGTCTCATTTGGTGTCTATAAAAGAATTGGAAGTATAACCACATCTATTTTACTGTATGGGTAATTTTAGACCCTGTATTTTTTGTTTTTCAGCGGCTTTTAGTTTCTTTCAATAATCACTATTCATTAAACTAATAAGCTATAGAAAAAAAATCATAAGCCACAACCTTAAAAAACATGCCATTGTTTTTGTGGCAGGATAGCTGGCGCTTTTCCCTTCCTTTTTAGATCAAAAGGTGCATTTGTCATCAGTTTAATTTGATGCATTGGCTTAAACAAATATATGTGAAAACTGAATATATACCATAATTGAGCTCAAAAGCATAGCACTTTGTCACTATGAACTGTATGTGCAAGTTTGAATCTGCTTGGTGAAACATATATAAGATCATCAGAATTTTATCAAAATGTAGAAAAGACACAAGGAATACATAGCTTCTGATCTCTGACAGTTAATGCATGTTGAAGTAGATGATGAATCCATTTCATATCACCTTAAGCAGAAAATGGCGAAAATTTGCATCTTGTGATGCTTGATTTTTTTTGAAACCATATGATGCTTGTCTAGACTCTAGAGTTGCAACATGCAACATAAACCAGAAAGTATGGCCAAGATATAGGAACTTCTTTAAACCCTCAAGGCTTTTAGCTCCCGAGTGAGTACGTGTTGTTAGTGTGCAAAAACTTTGATCTAAACTGGATGCAATTCAATGGAGAATGGTTCATTCTGTATTTAAACAGCTAAAAGCAAGGTTAACTAACCTAATGAAATCCTATATCTAAATATCATATATATACGTACAGAAAGCTCAACTTTGTACAGCACATGAGAAGCAAATATGAACATCAGCATATCCATGCCAAGAAAACTGATGATAGAGTATTCAAAACTAGCATTAAAACGATCCCGAATATGCTACCGATAATCAAATAATAGTAGTACACTATTCATTAGTTATTATACACTGCTAGCTAGGGTGTGCATACTCCTCTGGTAAAGCATAGTAGTATTTTCCTAATTGACAATCATTGTTAGTAAGAAGAACTAGCGGAATATTAACATAACAACAAACAACACAATTACCCATGATGAAGAAGGTTAGTTCACATATATTGCTTAAGCTAACCCTAGTTCCTAGCTGCTCATCCCCCTAGCTAGTAGTAAGAGAAAGAAAGGCCGTAGTTACAAAATTTTAAAATATTTTTATCGTGTATTAGTGTTGTTTAATGTAACACCAATCTAAATAGAGTCATATGTAAAGTTTGATTAAAAAATCACTTTAAAAGGGTGTACTGTATATTGCGATTGTTTCGAAGTTTATGTTTGTTTTAAGTTGAAAACAGCGAAAGAACACTTCCAAGAACATTTCAATTCATTTAAAGTTCACTCGCTAAAACTATTTACGCTTGAAATATTATATATTGAACACAGAAAATACACCGAAATCTGAAGTTTTCAAGTGGAATTAGCACAAAAATTAATAAACTTGTTTAGGGAGGAACTAAACATTTTCTTATTAACTTTGTGGATTAAGTTGTGACTCGTGAGTAAATCTCCAAATTAAACATCATTTCCCTCCGAACGAGCCCCTTGATTCCTCTTAAAATGAATATCCTCAAATTATAAATTTACAAGGGATAAAGAACGGTATCATAAAATCCACACGGCCGATTCATGTATAAACTAAATCATTTAACAACGACCTTACAAACGCATGGGTTCGATGGGAACAAATCAGTGTGTGGGTGCATCAGTGCATGTATGCATCCGTACATGTGCATTTCACATGATATATGGAGATGCAAACGCACGGTGTATATTTGATTGTAGATATTACCTTGGGTGCTGCGTGTTCTTGACAACCTTCTGGCCGTACTTGCGCCACTTGTAGCCGTCGTCGAGCACGTCGACGTCGCTCATCGTCTTGAAGCAGAACCTCGGCTCCCGCACCTTCCGCCGCGCCTTCCCTCCTGGCCCCGCCTTCTTCATCCTCACCGCGCCGACACCCAGCCCAGCCGCCGTCGCAGCCGACCCATGTAGCCCACCACCGCTTCCCCCCGCCGCCGCGTTGTTGACCCCGACCAACTCCATACCCATCACAGCACCCTTTCCCCTCTGCCTGTCTTGATGATCACCTTCCTCACAAGACCTAACACACATAGAGATCGAGAAAAAAACATCATATATCGAGAGAGAGAGAGAGACACACAGAGAGAGAGAGAGAGAGAGAGAGAGAGAGAGAGTTCTCACCATGGATGAGCAGGCGATGACCTTGGAGGCTGGGGGATGGTGGGTGGTGCATGGAGGTTGTGGAGGGTGGGAGCCGGGATAGTGGAGGAGGCCGCACGCGAGGTGGTGGTGGTGGTGGTGGTGGTTGGGTGGTCTAGGACCAGGGGGCTGTAACCTAGGAGGCCATGGTGGGAGAGAGCGCTCGTAAGAGCAGCAGCAGGAGGAGAGGGTTGGAAGCTGAAGGTGGAGGCGCCGGAGGACGAGGAGGCGGCCGCCATGGCGCCGGTGGCGGTGGTTGCGGTGCTGGTCTGGGGGCCGTGGCCCAGCGCCATCACCGACCTCCCTGGTGATGGGAACATCTCCTCCTCCTCTCTCTAGCTTCTCTTTCTATATATTTCTGTATCTTGCTTTGCTTCACCAAGTGTGTGTTGTGGTGTGATATACTGATCGATGTCGTAGGGAGTTCGGAGGAGGGACAGGAATTCGGTGAAAGCTGGCTTCTGTGGTCTAGCATCAGTGAAGAGGTTAACAGTGACATGGCTGGACCTAGGAACAGTACGTACCATCTTACTCTTATCTCAACGATCATTCGGTCTCATAACAGTGACATGGCTGGACCTAGGAATGTTAACGTCCATTATGGCATTATTCTTACCCTGATCATCTCTAAATGCATTCCTGTTTGTCAACTAAAGTATATGGGCCTGTTGTTTTCCTTTGGCGGTTTTGGTTTTACTATAGTACCTAAGTTTCAAACGGGTATTTTCTCAAGACGGGTCTACAAGTTAAACGATCTACACATTAAAAGCTCAACATCCATCACCAAAATCGCAAGTGAGTATCTGTCTCTCCGTAATCTGCATCGTAAACAACAAAAATTCAAAAAATTTAACCAAAAGTCATAAGCGGCAATTAAAAACACACCCTATATCGAGTGGCAGCCATTTGAAAACATCAAAGAGGAAGGCCACACAACACATGCAATTCACATGTTCTAAGGGATAGACTATTGCACAGGTGACTGAAATTTTTTTATCTTTCAGTCATCTAAAGTTGCACTTTGAATCACCTGAAGTTGCACATGTTTTTTTTGGAGAGGGTCTGCAATTTTAGTTGATTGAAAGTGCAATTTCAGGTCATCTGAAGTTACACTCTGAATCACCTAAAGTTGCAGTTGTTTTTTTTTTGAGGAGGCTGCAATTTTAGTTCATTGAGAGTGCAATTTCAGGTGACTGAAATATAAAAAAATTTTAGTCGCCTGTGCAATAGCAAAACTGATGTTCTAATTAGCCGAGAGCTCACATTTTCGCCCTCGCTCTGTTCAAGAGGACCGGGTTACTCTTGTCCCATGCTGTATGACAAACCAATTCTAGCTAGCACATACTACTATATACTTGCTAGATAGGTTAGGCCGAGGTATCATATTCATATATGTACATAACCAAAAAAAAGGATTTGGCATATTTTAGATAAGGTACATGGTTCCGTCCAACCCCGTACCAACCTTCGCCACCGCTTCTTCTGATACCAGACCACAAAATGTGTTGTAGGATGACCGGGTCCGTCGGGCGTGGCCGTATTTTTCAGTTGGTTTTTTTGTTTCAATTTCTTTCGATAATTATTATTTATTAGACTAATAAATTATAATTTAAAAGAATATTTTTAAAGGACTGCATGCAGTGATGGATTTAGAAAATTTTAGAAAACTAATAGAACTTACTAACTAATTTGTCGAATACCGAGTTACTAGTCTATAGTAGCTTATCGCACTGTCGGTATACCGTCTACCGGAGTGCCTGGCTACCTCCTTGCTACGGCTATGCGCCACATGCACACCTAACACTCCTGCCCCATGCTAACATCATATTTTAGAAATGAAGATAGTGCCAATATTGTTATACTTGACATCCGTGTTTCTATGTATATATCTCAATAGAGATCATTGCATTTTTGTAGTCAAGTACGCGGTGGATTGCCCGAATTCACATGAAACGGTTTAATTCCCCGTAATAATCTGATAAAATACCCGCTTTCAAAAAAGCCCGAAAACGTTTTATACATTTGGAAGATATTGATAGGTAATATGTTAGGCCAGGACAACTGCGATCAGGCACGTTCTGGTGAACTCCTGTCTCAGGTGCCAGTTCTGCAGGCTTTTTTATGGGCCCACATGTCAGTTCTTTGTGCTGTGTGCAGGAACACCCGTATCCCAGATAGATAGACAGGTCAAATCTGTTTCAGCGTACCCTGCCCATAATCGATTGCAACCTTTGAACCCAAAATCTGGTTGCTCTCTAGGCGATCCCAAATAATTTTTTCTTCTTTCGTCTCATGAACCCCCTGCCGTTCCTTCGTTTTGGCAATCGATGGCAAAGGCTGACCTTATGTAAAAGACTCCCTTTCGTAAAGCCAAACATTATTCTTGGTCTTTTGGACCCATCCGATCGATCGAACTCCTTTTGAACCATGGTAGATACGATCATCTGTGATCTGATATGATAAAACAAAAATGCTCCAATGATCTGAAACGGTCAAATTTACTCCAGCTGGGTAGATAGTATTGTACATACATGCATACATCCGAATCATCATAGCTTTGGATCTTCAAAATTGAGTCGTTGCCGCCTTAAAAAAAACTTTTTGTCTATATGTTATGTGTGCGCCTGTCTATATATATAACCCAAATTTAGGTGTATATTTTTAAAATATCAGTTTTATGGTATATACCGATATGTAACATTTCAAATGAAACATATACATTGATAAAATATACTTGATTTTAAAATTTTAAATGAAATTAGATCACATGCTTTGCTAATTTATATATAATCAACACATATCTACAATCAAACTATCTTAAAAAATACAACTACAATTTGATTTTTAGCTTAAGCTTATTTGAACTAGTTAGTGAATTCCAATTTTTCGCACACGATATAAGAGAAAATACTCATTTTAGATCATGGTTACCAGGCACCACGTTGTCCATATATGATGTCTAAATAGGACACCTTGGTGTCAGGGCACCTTGATTTCAAATACACGAATTTAACCAAAATTCAGGTATATTTTTTTGAAAATATCAATTTTAAGATATATATTCATCTACAACAATTCACATAGAACACGTACCTTTAAAAAATACCCAAATTCAAAGATTTTGAATGAATTTAGATCATATGCTTTGCTAATATATATAATCAGCACATACCTACAAATAAACTATCATAATAAAGGCAACTACAATTCGAATTTTAATTCAAGCTTATTTGAACTAGTTAGTAAACTAGTTAAACTCGATATCCAAAAATTTCCCAAAATTTTCGCACATGATGCATAGAAGAAATACCCATTTTAGATTATGGTGTCCTGACATCATGGTATTCCAGATAATTATATATACTAGTCATGTACCCATGCGTTGTGATAGAGCTAAAACTTTTTAAGTTTTTATATAACCCTGGATGCATAGGTGTGCTCGAAGCCTCAAACTCAACTCACAACCTTCATAGCTTTGGCTCCATCTCATGTCTCAATGTGATGAAATCACATTAATATTTTCTAAAAACAACCGTCTTATCTTGGCTCCATCCCGCGTCTCAATGTGAAGTAGAGCATAAATATGATGCAAATCACAACAATAGTAGATAATAGAGCAAGATAGTTGCCTATGACATATTTTTAAGAAAAATATAGGTAGTTTTCATCCCAGGTGGGGTTTAACCCAGGACCTCATGTTTCTAAATAGATGCCATTGACTTAAAGCAAGAAACGAATGGAGCGGATTAATTTCTGGCCACGAGCAGACTTGTTCTCGAGTCTTGACCAATGTTCTAAATAGCGGGATTTAACGGCAGCTTTAGCGGGCTATAGCGATTGGGGAGGTCAGACGCTAAGCTATGCCATATTTGGCGCTAAACGATTTTTTCCGCTATTAGCGGCTAATAGCGCGCTATTACCGCTAAATAGAGGTTCATTTAGCGCCGCTAGGGTAAGTTTCTGCGTGGGCTTTCATTTTCCTTGGCCCAAATCACGCGCAGGCCCAAATCATCGTGATACCCACCGATTGGAAGCTGTCCGCTATAGCCCGCTATAGCCTTTCTTAGCCTTTGGGAGAGGCAGCCGCTAAGGGGCTTAGCCCGCTATTTAGAACATTGGTCTTGACAAAGTACAATGCTCATATGACTCTGGGGCTCAAAAATTACATAAAAAAAGTAGAGATAGATAACAACATCAAATTGTTAGTTGATCAAGAGATGAAATAAGAAGATACAACTCCAAGATTTGCTCTTCGAAACCCCAAGTCTCACCATCTATATCAGAAGGTTTATAGCGTGAGACAAAGCTAGGAAAAAGAACGAATCATCCACCTGTGTCACCAACCTTCAGAAGGTTTATTCTCAGCTCAACTTTTTTGTTTAATCAGTCTTCCCGTGCGATTTCATTACAAGCTGCGCCTATAGAGTCTTCAACTGTTAGCTTGGCCAGTTCCTTTTGTCCTAGCACACCATTTTTCAGCTAATCTATACAGTAAGCTTGCTAGTTTGAAAGATGTCGCTGCTGCATTAAGCTAAAAGGAGATCAATTCCCGCGAACGACACTTGGTGTTAGCGAAGTGTAGAACATCGACGTAGGTCCAAACGACAGGAGCAAGATCGAGGAGCTCTGCCGTGCGCATCCCATGACTGCATCCACGCCGTCGACAACCTCCACTCTGTCCTCGCCGACGCCGACAACCACACGCGCGCTCAAGGGATCCCCCTCTTAGCCTCCCTCTGCGCGCTCCTATCCTCCCATCGTACCGCAGGTCACTTTGCTAGAGTCGTTCCACGCCGCGCATACTCGCTGGGAACCTCTCTTCCGTGCTCGCCTCCTCCCGGCCCGCAGCTGTGTCCACATGCTCGCCACGACCTCTCCTCCGACGCTGAGCCTCTGCCCCTCCCCACCCTCCGCCACATGCTGCTCAGCCTCGTCGCCGCGGTGCACGTTCACGCCGAGCGCGAGATCTCCAGGGAGACGCCATGCGCCATGCCCCCACACTCGGCTGAGCTCCACCTCGGCCTGCTTCACGTTTCCGCGTGCGTGCCCCCGGTGAATGGGAGTTAAGGAAACCGGAGTTTAGGGCCAAGGGAGGAGAATAACAGAGCTGAGGTTATACTGTAACGTGGCATCGTTACAACATGATCTGCGCCGGTGAATTAGGGTATACACACACTTTCACTTTGGCCGGCGGATCCATTGCGTTCATCTCGCTTCTGCACATCACCTTGAACTTGTCTTGGACTTGTCATTTGGATCTAGTCTCGTGACACTGCGCCAGCGCCGATGGTGGCATAATGGCAACAAATGCATCGAGTGGCTAAAAGTGCATCCACCAACATCAGTGGTGCTCCTCTATTTTAGTACCCTCGGCTGCTTCGACGTGTTTCCATTGCATAGAGAAAGAACACCAACAAGAAAATGCTATATACAACACTGAAGTGGGATATCATGGTGTCAAGACACTAAAATTTTAAATACGTGAATTTAACCTAAATTCAGATATATTTTCTGAAAATATCAGTTTTAGGGTATATATCTATCTATAACAATTCAAATAAAATGTATACCTTTAAAAAAATATACTCGATTTCAAAGTTTTAAACGAATTTAGATCATATGTTTTGCTGATTATATATAATCAGTACACACATACAATCAAATTATTATAAAAAAGGCAACTACAATTCGAATTTCAGTTTAAACTTATTTGAACTAGTTAGTAAACTAGTTAAACTCGGCATCGAAAATTTTAAAATTTTTTTGCACACGACATATTAGGAAAATACCTATTTTGGATTATGATATGTCCAAGCACCATCGTGTCTTAGTTAATTATACTATCAATTTATTTATGTGTGTATGATTCCATACACCATATATGCACAAGAAACATATACTAGATAAAAACATTACAACCGAGCAAGATATGTATACCAATCAAGTGCTTCCTCCGTTCCAAAAAGATCAGTACCGTTCAGTTTCCGGCCTAACACTCTCTTCTTTAATTTACCGAAGCAACCAGATTGTGCCCTGCATGCCAGGCGCTAGTACGTATATGGAAGCAGATGAAGGTATACTGTGACTATAACATATCCTAGTTAGGGTAGTTTGGCTTGTACAATTTGCATGCTTTGTTGGCATTGAGATCTGATGGAGTGCATGATAACAGTAGATAGCTAGGCCATGTAGATGAGTACTCAATAACGGAGAAAGAGAGAGTTAGGGCATCTGTAGTGTATGAAAAGAGCAGGTTTTAAGCCACCTTAAGGTCAACCTTATACATTACAGGGGTGACCTTAAGCAGACCCTAAGCAAAAAAAGCTTAAGGCTGGTCCCCAAGCTAAAGACCTGGCCACAAGCATTAAAATACAATTTTTCTTTATCTGCCAAGTGGGACCATCTTAAAACCCCTTGGGTTATATACACTATGGAGTTGATTTTAATGTTTAGATGGGACCTACCTTAAGACCCTTTGAGTTATATACACTACAGATGCCCTAGGAGGGGCCTGCAAGTACATGCATGCATCGATTGATCGAGCACTCATCTCCGGCTCACACGAGCGAGCACCTTTTCACAGTGCTCGCAAGATGGAGCCATCATGGGCTACCTTCATCTCCTTGCCTTTTGTCACGCTGCTGCTCATCATGACCATCCGTATGTTACAGCAAGGAATAATATCTACATGACTACATGCATGTATATATGGCACATAAAGTGATATTAGTAAGTTTGCCATGCATAAAAAATATACTTTCGGAGTTTTGTTCTTTGATAACTTTTTTCAAACTGCAAAACCGAAGATAGCTATGGGAGTGAATAGGAGTCAGACAAAAAAAGATTTCTCTAAAATCTCTTGCCTCAATATTGTGAGTCTTTTCACTTCAATAGTTATGATGGGCAATGAAGATTGGAGTCTAAGCACCTCTAAAGAAAACCCTAACAAAAACAGAGCTAAATGGGACTTAACGCTTCAAAACGGTACTACCATCATGTAAGGTGTGATACTACCACTATGTAATGGGTTGTACTATATTTTCTCACATCAGCACAGGAAATCCAACCCGAACAAGACTAAAAACTACACAATTTTCACAAGCAAGATCCAAATGACTTGAAATTTGGCACACACCTTCTCTAGGACGTCAGAAACCTATTCCAATCAACAATCAAGAGAATCATCGCCAAAGTTCTAACCTTTTCCTATTTGAAGGAAATTTACACCAAAACCGGGCAAAAGAGGCAAAATGATGAATATAACTTGCTCGTGAGTAGAGAATGGCCAAGATGGCTCTAAATGTATTCTTACACGTCACAACAA